>JAANYP010004503.1:0-109137 GCA_020465985.1 Centrapalus pauciflorus | reverse complement strand
ATGATTGGGAGCTTGCTTTACTTAACTGCTAGCAGACCTGATATTATGTTTGCCACCTGTCTATGTGCTAGATTCCAAGCTGATCCAAAGGAATCTCATCTAGCTGCTGTCAAAAGAATCTTCAGATACCTAAAGGGTACACCAGGTTTGGGTCTTTGGTATCCCAAAGACTCAAGCCTTGAGCTAACATGTTATTCAGATTCTGATTTTGCAGGCTGCAGGTTAGATAGGAAAAGCACAACAGGTGGATGTCAACTTCTTGGTGAAAAGTTGATCAGTTGGAGTAGCAAGAAGCAGAACTCAGTGTCCACTTCTACTGCTGAAGCTGAGTATATTGCTGCTGGAAGCTGCTGTGGGCAGATTCTGTGGATGCAGCATCAGCTTGAAGATTATGGCCTTGTGTATAGGAAAACTCCTATTTTGTGTGACAACACAAGTGCCATAGCCATCTCCAACAATCCAGTATTTCATTCAAGAACAAAGCATATTGAAGTCAGACATCACTTCATCAGGGATCACATTCAGAAAGGTAATCTGGAGGTAAGTTTTATTTCCACGAATGAACAGCTTGCAGACATTTTCACCAAACCTCTGGATGAAACAAGGTTTAATTACCTTCTCAGCAAGCTGGGCATGTTAAACAAGAGTGACTAAGTGTTCTCTCAAGTCTACGAAGTTGTATGTCTCACACTGATCAAGTTTCTCAGAACAGCTTAGACAGAACAGGCTATGCATGTCCTGTACTTAGCCAATTTTCTGAAAAACTTGAACAGCTTGAGCATAGAACAGGCTGAACAACAACAGGTTGTAAATCCAGCCTGCTCTGATGGTCCAATCCTCAAATCTGTTCATCCTTTCACACTGTCTTACAAGTCTTTGTCTTGTAACCTCTTCAACTATTGAACACAACCTATTCTTGCAAAAGAGAACAGGCTGAAGGCACAGTTTGAAGGGAGAACAGCTTGAAGACTGAGAACCTTGTGTTGACTCTGATCATCACAGGTTTGACCAACAGCGTAGACTAGAAGTTTAATTACCTTTCTTCATAATTAAGTTACTTGAATTATGTTTTTATTTAACTTAATTACTGCGGATAATGTGGGTTACGTGTGTTAGTGATTAAAAAGGTCAAGTGGTCTGACAAATGTTTCTGACATGGACAACCGTTCCGTTTTACGTTAACTAACATTTCAAATCGAACCGCCCAAACCTTCTCTCTCATACACACTCACATTCAAATCCTATAAATACCAAACCACTGTTTCATCTTCGTCTTCCTCATCATTTCCAGAAATCCTCGTGAACCCTAAAAATCGACTAAGTGTCTCCTGCTTCTCAAACCTCAAAAATTCCCAAATGGCTCACAGACCTAATCCCTTTCTCCCAGTGTTCGTTGGTGAGGATGTTGTCAAACACTCATCCATCACCACGATGCTGACCATTAAGCCCACCAACTACATTGCCAACCTCACAATCCCCAAAAACTATGTGGGGAAGGGTTACGAACAAATGGTGGAGTTTCTGAAAGTTCATCCGTTGAACTACGCCATGACTGCATCTCCTGGTTTCCTGTACCAGGAGATGGTGTATGAGTTCTGGTATACCTGTGCCTACCTTCCAGAATCCAAAGTCATCAAGGGCACCATACTCAATGGGACTCAGACCATTGAGATCAACACTCATCTGCTCAGGGAAGTTCTTCGACTCCCTGTGATTGACAAATATGATCAACCACAGCCTGAAGATGAACAGATGAAGAATCTGCTGCACTTCTGTGGTGTAGCAGAACCAAAAGTTGGAGCAACTCTGTTCAGGAAGGACCTCTCTCCTACCTACAGTTTCTTATTCGCCTCTGTGGTGATGTGCTTCAGCAGCAAAGTTGGTTCCTTTGACCAACTGAGCCGTGATGAAATCCCTGTAGTTCTACAGCTTGTGGATGGAACTACCATGGATATGGCCAAATGGATTTTTGTGAATCTGATGAACCTGGTGCAGCAAGAGTCAAGACCAGCTGCTGTTCGATATCCCAGGTTTCTGAGCCTCATTTTCAGACATGTTTGTGGTGAGCGTCTCTATAACTCTCAGCCTTTACTTAAGACTGCTGCATTCCCAGTTATAGGGAATAGAGTTTTCTATACTCCAGTCCTGCAGAATGAGCCTCCTCTATCCACACCAATGAGGAGACTGCTAGGTTTGGTGGAAGGACCCTCTACTGTGAGGGTGGATCCAGAGACTGCTCCCACCAAAAAATCCAAAGCCAGGTCCAAGCTTGTCAAAAGGACCCTAGCAACTGAAGCTGGGCCTGTGAAAAAGAAGGCCAAATCAGCTCCATCTGAGTCTGTTCCTTTAGCCTCTGTGGCTGAGGAAGAGCAGACTCCTCACCCTGGTTCATCTGTTGAGCCTGAAGCCTTTGTGGCTGGTGCCTCTGTGGCACAAGAGACTATGGAACAGGCCAGCCCCACTGTTCCTAGCCCAGTCTCCCATCCTGTCCAAACAGATCCTCTTCCTACTCCATAATCACCCACATCCTCCATTCATTACCAACGAAAATCTTTAGCCAAAAAGAAAACAGCCCACAAATCCACCACCTCTGTTCCCTCTCAACAGGGTTCAGTTGAAAAAGAAGCAACCCCAGCTGCCTCTCCTATTTTGGGAGCAGGTTCAGCTCATTTGGAGCCTGCTTCCCTCCAATCTGAGTCACCCTTGAGTCAGCCTAGACCCTCTGGTTCCTCCCAACAGGAACCAGTTGTACAAACGGAGATACCCACATCAACTATTCTAGCCTCTCAACAGGCTGAGGATATTGAAAGACAGGAGTCCACTTCACTCCATACTGTGTCCACACTGTCCCCGACTCATATCTCCTCACACCCTGAGTCTGCACGAGGTGCCCACGCTGCTGATATAGACCAATCAGCAGCTCAGCCTCAAACTTATGTTCCCCATGATTCAGCTGTTCAACACCAAACAGCTGCTGAGGGACCAATATCCCACGCTGATGAACCTCAGGGATCATACCATTCCTCTGGTGAGGCTGCTCCCTCAATGCAAATTCCATCAGCAGGTTTCACCACTGCTGATGTTGAAATGCATATCCCATCTCCCAATGATGAGGTGCCTTTAGACCAAGGCACTGCAGAGGGAACCACCACTGGTCTTCATGAGGGTGTTGCAACACAAGCAGCATCTGAAAGGCCCCAAACATCATCCCCTTCTCCTGGTGATGCAGCTACAGCCGCTGCTGAAGGACCTCTTGATCCCTCCAACCTGGGCCATCTTACTTTTGCCCAGGCTATGGAGCTTCTGTCCCAAGTCCCTCTTCCCTCTCCATCACATCCTCAAACACCAGCCTCATCATCATCTACCCACTCCAAACAATCCACCCATACACCACCATCTCCCAAAGACCTGCCTTTGAAGGATCAGCTTTCTTTGCTGACCAACAAAGTTGGTTCTTTGGAACACACCATGCACTCCCTACCATCCATCATCTCAGACTCTGTGTCTGAGCAGCTCAAAGGCTTCTTTGATATGTTCAAAGAATCCTTCCCAGTCACTCCCCAAACTGACAACTCTCCACAGCTGATTGCACTCACTGCACAGCTGCAAACTGTATCCAACTCTCTCTCTTCTATTCTTTCCATACAGCAGGACTCTATGTCCTCAATGACAGCCATCTCTCAACAGCTGTCATCACTTCTCACTTCTTGCAACTCTACACTTCCAGCCACTTTGGCCAGCTTACAGACCATCATTGGTTCCCTATCCAACTCTGTATCATCAGACCTTGCTGATGTGCGAGATTCACTAGAACTTCATCTTGCACAGCTGCAATCTCTGCTGTTCACAGCGTCTGATAGGGAAAATATTCTTAAGCTTACCTCTCTTGCTGATTCCCACACATCTTCTCTTCAGACCTGTCTTTCCCAACTTAGTGAGGTGAAGGATAACTTGGCTTACTTAGTGAACAGCCTTGTTGGTCCTAAACCCTCTAAACCTGCTGGCAAGCCTGCTGACTTTGTGTCTTCAGGCAGACCAAATGTTGAAGTCGCTGTTTCGTCTCCTTCAAAGGGGGAGAAGTCATCTGCCTCGAAGAGTAAGTCTAAGGGGGAGAAAACTTCTTCTCCTAAGGAGATACCAGTGTCTGCAACTCACACTGGTCAGCCAGCAGAGATTTTTGAAACAGGTACAGCTGAAGGTGCTTCTCAAGCTGCTATGCCTACTCAGGCTGTCTCTCCAAGCCCTGCTCAGTCTAAGGGGGAGGAAATCAATCCTGAGGACAGGCCTAGCAGCAAAAGGAGGCACCTTATTTTATCAGAAGAAGAAGAAGAAGAAGAAATTCCTGAAGCTGCTGTCACTAAAGCAGCAGCTAAAGGAAAAGAAAAGGTAGCTGAGGATCCTATGCAGCAGAAACAGGCAGAAATACAATTTCACAATGCCAGAGCCAAAGAGATGGGCCTCTCTATGCACAAATACTTTGAGTTTAGGGAAGAACAGCTTCAAGCTCTGGAGGAATTAAGAAAAGAAGAAGACTCTGCCAAAGCTGCTAAGTCCTTTGCCCTCCAAGAAACAAAGAAAATTAAAATGCCTACCTTGGAGGTGCAAAAGAAAATAATGGAAGGTGCCAGGCAATCAGCAGGAGAAAAAGAGAAGGAAGTAGAGAAAGGTACTCAGGTGTCTGTGACCAAATCAACAGTACCTCATGCAAGAGCTCAATACCACTTTGACAACTTGGCTAAGAAAAAATTTCATGATGTTGCTGAGAGAAGACTAGCCAAGGAAGCAATTGTCAAAGCTGTCCCAATTTCAAAGAAAGGTAGTCAGTGGAAGCTTAAAATAACAAGGATGGGTGCAACAGGCCCTGAATTGGAAACTTATGACCACACTGATGTAGCTTAAATGGGATATAGGGAGTGGATTGAGCTGGCAGTTGCCCTGAGTGAATCAAAATCTGAAGCTGCTAAACAGATCAGGGCATATGTCAAGAAGTTGATGGAAAGAGTAAAGAATCTTGGCCTGATATCTAAGGAAATAAGTGAAGGTGTCTTTGTGACACATCCAAAAATAAAGGCCAGGAGAACAAAGAAGGATACAGAGATGGAGCTACTCCTCACACTGATAGAACAGGGCGACTATGCCCTTGAAATAAAAGGAGTTGATCATAGTCTGCCTAAATTAATAGAGTTTGAGGATGGCAAGATTATTGAAGAACCTGAGCTGGGGGCATTTTTTGTAGATCCCCTAACACATAAAAAGTGCTTCCAAAAGGGCCTCAGAACTATACAAAGTTGATCTGAGACAACTTGCCGCCTTCAGACTTGCAGTTTCTTTCAGGCAGTCTAGCAAATGGAGAGCAGCCATCTGGGATCAGCTCAGAGGCTTCTATGAAAGAGGGGAGCTCAATGATCCCAAGTTCATGATCATCAGAAGTGAAATTGAGGAACTTGAGGATACAAGGGAAGAACTGGAAAGGATGGTTCAGGATCCTTCTCCACTGATATGAAGTCCATCTACCATCTGGGTAGGTGAAGAATGGAAGTTGTCCATCAGTTGGACAGGCTTGCCATTATCTGCTCCCAACTCAAACAGTCCAAACATCTTGTACATTAGTTGTACATCCTGTACATTAGTTGTACATTATTACATAAGTTGTAATTTTTGCTTTTACATTAGTTGTAAAATACATTAGTACATTAGTTGTACTCTTGTAAGAACATGTGTTGTTCTAGTGTAGTCAAGAATCAGTGTATATATAAACTGATCTTTTACTTTACTGTAATGTTGTAATTTTATTTCAGCAAATGTACTGTAAAAATATATAGTGATTTTTGATAAGACCAGCTTGGACTGGTTATTGCAAATAGGGGGAGATTGTTAGGCACAAAAAGGCCTCAGTCAAACCTGTTCTACATCTGAGGGGGAGATTTTATAATCAAACCTGTTGATGCATTTGAAGGTTGAATTTGAGGCATGTTATATGCCTTATTGAAACCTGAAAATGATTTGCAATATCAGTCTAAAGCTGTTCTATATGTTGCATGTGTTGCAACTAAGACAGTTTGTCCAAGCTGCTCTGTCTGCTGAACAGGCTGGACATAAACTGTCTACGCTGCTCTACACTGTTGAGCAGCTTGGGCATTTTTAAAGTGTTCTGTTCTTTGTGAACAGAACCTGTTCTTTGTGAACAGGCTAAACACTTTATCGAATTTGTTTCCAAGTCATCATGTATTGTTTTTTACTACAAGATCAGTTTACAAAGTCGAAGACAAAGTGGAAAACCGAACTGCTCAGCCTGCCCACGCTGTTCTGTAACATGAAGACAAAAGGTTATTTGAAAAAGGGTGACAGACCTTTTTCTTATATCAAAATAGGCCTTTACAAGGAAGAAAGACGCAAAGTTGACATTCCTAAATTAGTTAAAGGCAATGCAACAGTAGACAAAGTAAAAAGACAAAAGTTCTGCACATGTGAAGACAAGTCTGCTTTTCAGACTAGTGCAGAAAAGGTTATGTTGTCTTTTCAACAAGACTTTTCCTTTTAATTCCGTCCAATGAAGATGTTTCTCTTAGATCCTCTAAGTGAGTATAAAAGGAAGCTTCTAAGGTCAGAAAGAAGTGTGAAGAAAGCTAAGTGCTGAAACCCAAGAGTGAACGAGCAAGTGTGTTTTCATGCATGCAAGCCTGCTTGTGTAATACAGTTTCTTTGTGTCTAAGCTGTCCTACATAAGCTGTCCCTCTGAGTCTTGTAAACACAGTGAGTGCTTCTTAGTGAGTGTATTCATTGTATACTAGTTTGAGTCTGTCTTAGACTAGTAAGCATACTGTTGTATCTGTCATCTCAGCTTGAACTATTCTGCATTCAAGCTTGTTTGTAATTAACAAATTGTTGATAATACATACAAACATTGAGAAAATAGTGTGTAGTTTTTAAATTGCTGTATTCCCCCCCCCCCCCCTACAGCTTATAACTATATACTTTGGGAACCTCTCGGGACCTACACTTGCCTTTGGTCGAATTCTCGTATAATAACAGTTATCATTCAACGATCAAGATGGCTCCTTTTGAAGCTTTGTACGGAAGAAAGTGCAGAACTCTTACCTGTTGGCGCGAAACAGGCGAATCGCCAATAGCAGGTCCTGCCCTTCTACAGTTGACTCACGAGAAGATTCAACTTGTCAGAAGAAACATTCTTGAAGTTCAAAGCAGGCAGAAGTCATATTATGACAATCGACACAGACCTATCAGCTTTGCGGTTAACGATTGGGTGATGCTGAAAGTATCTCCAATGAAGAATGTGGTACGATTCATAAAGAGAAACAAGCTAGCTCCGAGATTTATCGGTCCGTTCAAGATTGTTGAAAAGATAGGAAATCAATCTTATCGTCTTGAACTGCCAGCAGACTTATCTGGAATACATCCTGTATTTCATGTCAGTCATCTGAGAAAGAGCTTAGCAGACGAAAGAGAAGTTCAAATACCATATGTTAACTTGCAAATTGACGAGAAGCTTAGAGTCGTTGAAGAGCCAGAATGTATTTTGGACTCGAAGACCAAAAAGCTTCGGAATAAAGAGATACAGATGGTGCTCGTCCAGTGGAAACACCATAAAGGTTCGCATCAGTCTTGGGAATCCAGAGATGTTATGAAAGCTACGTATCCAAGTCTGTTCAAACATAGCTAACTTCGAGGACGAATTTTGTGCGTGGTGGAGCCCATTCTTTAACAACCTAACTTTTGATCATGTCATAAATTCAGTATTTGAATCGATAATGTAATATTATTACATTATTTGAATTATAATTTAATTAACTTATGAAATATTTAATTAAATTATATAAATATTTATATTATGAATTAATAAATTATTAAAGATAATTAAATAAAAGAGATATAATATACAAAAATGAAAGTGGGTTAACTAGCAAATATAACTAGATGAAGTATATAAACGTGATTTATTATTCAAAAATCAGACTCTCTCTCTCTACTCTCTCTCTCTAACTTTCTCTCTCTACTCTCACTCTACATTCTCTCTAAATTATCTCCCAAACCGACCGGCCGATTATCGAGTTCTATATATCATTGGAAAGATCTTGAAGAATTCTACACGAATCTGCTATTGCATGCGTGATTTCATACGAATTTGAGGTAAGAATCGATATTTTTAAGTTTTTATATATTTCGGTTTTTTTGAATTTATTAGTTTTTTATGAAATTTAAAGCTATTTTTATGGAGTTTAACTAGAATTTGTATAATATAATCGAACATAGGTTTGATACGTAACATATTCGTGATATTATGCCTAGAATATCATGTTTTAAAGTTGTAAATATGAACAAATTCGAGAATGCCAAGAACAAACTCGAAAATACATAGAACAAACTCGAAATTGAATTAAATTCTAAATATATTCGAATTTAACCATTAAATTCGAAATGACACCCAAAATTCGAATTTGTCTTCGAATTTGTCAATTCACTTGACTTTAACCCTTTAATTGAATACATGGTTTAGAATTTAGCAATATCCAGTCAAAATTGATGATAAATTTGAAGTACACCCATTTCAAGATTCCTAAAGTCCAAAGCATTAAATTCAAATTTATCTTTATATTTATACATGTGATTCGAGTTTAATGTTTGTGATTCGAACTTGTTATATATATTCGAACATTGGTTTGAATTTAATTTCCTATATTCAAATTTATGTGTTAAACTCGAAACCCACTTCCTAAATTCGAATATATTGAATAAAACACTTATAAATTAACAAAATAATAAGCAAAATGATTATATATATTAATATATATATATATATATATATATATATATATATATATATATATATATATATATATATATATATATATATATGTATATGTACCGACCTTTTGAGAATATTAATAAAACAAAGAATGATTTATGAATGAGCAAGTTATCAGAATCAGATAAAATAAAGATTTTAACGATTAAAGATATGGCGATAATGATATGATATTGACATGACATGATATAAAAATTCTGGACAGGTTCAGTGAAATTCTGAATATTTAGTTAAAGATTTAAAGCGGGTCAAAGATTTGAATTGACAGAGAACAGACTGATAAAGATAAAATCCTGAGATAACTCAGGTGGCAGATTTTACATCTGTTTGATAAAGACCCAACACTGTGAGTTATAGATATTCAGATTTAACATGCTTGATTTCCGGTTGAGACATATTGTTGATGCTAGATTAATTTGACATTCATTTATCAGCTGGATTGTGACATGTGCACACTATGGTTCGGTGTTGCCCAGTGGATCATGATAGCTATTTGACTTATCACTTCATATTATATTGCTTTTACTGTTCATTTCAGATATTGCAATAAGAACACTGCTATCATGACTTTGATTATATATGCTTCATCATTGCATATACTTGACATATTGATTCAGCTTGATTAGCCTTGATTTGGTCTATTGTTCTAGACCTGGCTTTTTCACCAGTTCTATTGAACTTGGTAATGACCTCCGATGTTCCGCCACGTTGATTTACTGGTAGCTAGCCCAGTATGTGGCTGATCCCCACGATTTAAGCGTGAGCGTGGTTTGAGCATCATCCGACTCCATGACTACTATGTCTCAATCATGAGGGCTGTAGCGGCAGCCAAGACATATCAAGCTAGATTGATAATCCGCTTGACATACATGTTAATTTGAAAATCTATTTACTCACTAAGCATTGCTTACGGTTGCTACATTAATATTTTTACAGGAAAAGACAAAGGAAAGTCACCTGCCGGACCTAGTTCTTAGGTCTTACACGATCAAGACAGAAGTATCATAGACCTCTACTCAGCGAACCCATTTTGGTACCAATTGGATGACGATATTATGGTGATCTGGGTAAATTTATTTTGATAATATGATGGCATGAATTAGATTAGACTTGTGCCCTTTATAAGTTTAATTTAAAAACTTAATCTGTATTAAACTTAAATCTTAATAGCTTGTACTGTAATTTATAAATTCCGCATATAAAATTACTCTATCTTAGTTTGATTGATATCGTATTGCATGATGTGGGACCTAGACTGGTGAGAACTGCCCCGTAAGGGGTGGTCTTCACACAAGTTTACCTCACTTAAAAGAGAATATGGTCACACTTTTTAGCACCTACGTCCGCTTTTGGCATAATTTTATGTGACCAAAACCAAAACGAAGACACTCGTTGTGTGACCAAATGGTTGCATTAAGCCACACATGCATAAAAATAAAGTGGCCATTGCATTGACAATAGCCACACGAAATACAAGTTTACCTCACTTAAAAGTGCATATGGTCACACTTTTTATCACCTACGGCCGCTTTTGGCATAATTTTATGTGACCAAAACCCAAACGAAGACACTCGTTGTGTGACCAAATGGTTGAAATCAGCCACACATGCATATAAAAAAAGTGGCCATTGCATTGACAATAGTCACACAAAATACAAGTTTACCTCACTTAAAAGAGCATATGGTCATACTTTTTATCACCTATGGCCGCCTTTGGCATAATTTTATGTGACCAAAACCCAAACGAAGATACTCGTTGTGTAACCAAATGGTTGCAATCAGTCACACATGCATATAAATAAAGTGGCCATTGCATTGACACTTTACAAGTTTACCTTACTTGAAAGAGCATATGGTCGCACTTCTTAACACCTATAGCTACTTTCGCATAATTTTATGTGACCACAGCCCACAACAAGACACTCGTTGTGTGACCAAATGGTTGCAATCAGCCACATATACATAAAAATAAAGTTGCCATTGCATTGGCAATAGCCACACAAAATACAAGTATACCTCACTTTAAACAGCATAGGGTCACACTTCTTAACACCTACGACCACTTTTGGCATCATTTTATGTGACCAAAACCCACAAGAAGACACTCGTTGTGTGACCAAATGGTTGCAATCAGCCACACTTACATAAAAATTAAGTGTCCTTTGCATTGACAATAGTAACACAAGATAAAAGTTTACCTGACTTTAAACAGCATATGGTCACACTTCTTAACACCTACGACCAATTTTGGCATAATTTTATGTGACCAAAGCCCACAAGAAGACACTCTTTGTGTGACCAAATGGTTGCAATCTGCAATACATGCATAAAAATAAAGTGGCCATTGCATTGACAATAGCCACACAAAATACAAGTTTACCTCACTTAAAAGAGAATATGGTCACACTTTTTAACACCTACGTCCGCTTTTGGCATAATTTTATGTGACCAAAACCCAAACGAAGACACTCGTTCTGTGACCAAATGGTTGCATTCAGCCACACACGCATAAAAATAAAGTGGCCATTGCATTGACAATAGCCACACAAAATACAAGTTTACCTCACTTAAAAGTGCATATGGTCACACTTTTTATCACCTACGGCCGCTTTTGGCATAATTTTATGTGACCAAAACCCAAACGAAGACACTCGTTGTGTGACCTAATGGTTGCAATCAGCCACACATGCATATAAATAAAGTGGCCATTGCATTGACAATAGTCACACAAAATACAAGTTTACCTCACTTAAAAGAGCATATGGTCATACTTTTTATCACCTACGGCCGCTTTTGGCATAATTTTATGTGACCAAAACCCAAAGGAAGACACTCGTTGTGTAACCAAATGGTCGCAATCAGTCACACATGCATATAAATAAAGTGGCCATTGCATTGACACTTTACAAGTTTACCTTCCTTGAAAGAGCATATGGTCGCACTTCTTAACACCTATAGGCACTTTTGGCATAATTTTATGTGACCAAAGCCCACAAGAAGACACTCGTTGTGTGACCAAATGGTTGCAATCAGCCACACATAGATAAAAATAAAGTGTCCATTGCATTGGCAATAGCCACACAAAATACAAGTATACCTCACTTTAAACAGCATAGGGTCACACTTCTTAACACCTACGACCACTTTTGGCATGATTTTATATGACCAAAGTCCACAAGAAGACACTTGTTGTGTGACCAAATGGTTGCAATCAGCCACACACACATAACAATAATGTGGCCATTGCATTGGCAATAGCCATACAAAATACAAGTTTACCTCTCTTTAAACTGCATAGGGTCACACTTCTTAACACCTACGACTACTTTTGGAATAATTTTATGTGACCAAAGCCCACAAGAAGACACTCGTTGTGTGACCAAATGGTTGCAATCAGCGACACATGCATAAAAATAAAGTGGCCATTGCATTGACAATAGCCACACAAAATACAAGTTTACCTCACTTAAAAGAGCATATGGTCACACTTTTTATCACCTACGGCCGCTTTTGGCATAAATTTATGTGACCAAAACCCAAACGAAGACCCTCGTTGTGTGACCAAATGGTTGCAATCAGCCACACATGCATATACATAAAGTGGCCATCGCATTGACAATAGTCACACAAAATACAAGTTTACCATACTTGAAAGAGCATATGGTCGCACTTCTTAACACCTATAGCTACTTTTCGCATAATTTTATGTGACCACAGCCCACAAGAAGACACTCGTTGTGTGACCAGATGGTTGCAATCAACCACACATACATAAAAATAAAGTTGCCATTGCATTGGCAATAGCCACACAAAATACAAGTATACCTCAGTTTAAACAACATAGGGTCACACTACTTACACCTACTACCACTTTTGGCATAATTTTATATGACCGTAGAACACAATAAGACACTTGTTGTGTGACCACACGGTTGCAATTAGCCGGACACACATAAAAATAAAGTGGCCATTGCATTCGCAATAACCACACAAAATACAAGTTTACCTCACTTTAAACAGCATAGGGTCACACTTCTTAAGACCTACGACCACTTTTGGTAGAAATTTATGTGACCAAAGCCCACAAGAAGACACTCGTTGTGTGACCAAATGGTTGCAATCAGCCACACTTACATAAAAATAAAGTGGCCTTTGCATTGACAATAGTCACACAAAATACAAGTTTACCTGACTTTAAACAACATATGGTCACACTTCTTAACACCTACGACCACTTTTGGCATAATTTTATGTGACCAAAGCCCACAAGAAGACACACTTTGTGTGACCAAATGGTTGCAATCAGCTACCCATGCATAAAAATAAAGTGGCCATTGCATTGACAATAGCCACACAAAATACAAGTTTACCTCACTTAAAAGAGAATATGGTCACACTTTTTAACACCTACGGCCGCTTTTGGCATAATTTTATGTGACCAAAACCCAAACGAAGACACTCATTGTCTCACCAAATGGTTGCATTTAGCCACACATGCATAAAAATAAAGTGGCCATTGCATTGACAATAGTCACACAAAATACAAGTTTACCTCACTTGAAAGAGCATATGGTCGCACTTCTTAACACCTATAGCCACTTTTGGCATAATTTTATGTGACCAAAGCCCACAAGAAAACACTCGTTGTGTGACCAAATGGTTGCAATCAGCCACACATACATAAAAATAAAGTGGCCATTGCATTGGCAATAGCCACACAAAGTACAAGTTTACCTCACTTTAAACAGCATAGGGTCACACTTCTTAACACCTACGACCACTTTTGGCATAATTTTATGTGACCAAAGCCTACATGAAGACACTCGTAGTGTGACCAAATGGTTGCAATCAGCCACATTCATAAAAACAAAGTGGCCTTTGCATTGATAATAGTCACATAAAATACAAGTTTATCGCACTTTAAACAGCATATGGTCACACTTCTTAACACCTACGACCACTTTTGGCATAATTTTATACGACCAAAGTCCACAAGAAGACACTCGTTGTATGACCAAATAGTTGCAATCAGTCACACATGCATAAAAATAAAGTATCCATTGCATTGCCAATAGCCACACAAAATACAAGTTTACATCACTTAAAAGAGCATATGGTCACACTTTTTAACACCTACGGTTGCTTTTGGCATAAATTTATGTTACCAAAACCCAAACGAACACACTCGTTGTGTGACCAAATGGTTGCAATCAGCCACACGTGCATAAAAATAAAGTGGCCATTGCATTGACAATAGTCACACAAAACACAGCTGTCTTAAGGGCGTCCAGGTCAGCCCGGGTATGTAAGGTCGCCTTCCTACGGATCCTATCTTGACGCGACGCCGTCCAACGAGTGCGGAATCCTCGTTAGCGGTTTGACGGATAGACCACCCATACGAAAACCGGAGACACACACGATGATAGACGAACAATCGAACGCCCCGACACGGGATTCTCTCCAAGAACAAACTCTCAAACACCTTGCAAGTTCGAGATCGCCTCTGCACTAATCGTCTCACAAATTCTGCAAAAGTTGTTAATTAAAACGAATTAACACCTAATTATATCACCTGGTTCGAACTTGCCCACTACAAGTTCGACTAAGCCCAAGGCCTTTCGAACTTGTCCTCCATAAGTTCGAACCATGACCTTTGAACTTATGTTTGAACTTATCTTTGAACGTATGTTTGAACTTATCTTTGAACTTATGTTTGAACTTATTGTAACACATTAATTACACCAAGTTCAAACATACATACAATCATTATCAAACATATATTATCAAACATATAACAAACATATATCACACACGTATTAATATGCAATAACGAACAAGTTGACTATTACAGAATATTGTCTATACTTAGACTGCTATCGTCACACAGAATGTACTAACAGACTCTCCCTTGACGATAGCTTCTAACTATTTATATTTTGTCTAAGTACTAGAGTTATATAAACTACTAACGGCATACAATCCCTTCTCTATACACACCTTACTACCTTTTGATACTTCCTGCCTTCCGATTTCCAACCTTCATCGAAGTACATAGGTTGTTCATGAAGTTTCTGCAGGTCGCTTTGAGATAGGTTTACAAGATGCAGAGGATCATATACTTTTAAAATCACCTTGTCCTCATGATCTTCCATAACTGCCTCTGCTGGTTCGTTGTCAACGTACCACCATTTCATGTTCGCAAGAACGTCCTGTGGCATTGTCCTCAACGGAACTTTCTTTAAGCATCGGACTGGTTTATAGAACATCTTCATCTAAGGTTTTCCAGTCAATGGATCTATTCTTGATTCATCCATCACTCTCTTTCCTTTCCTCGGTTTTATCCTCTCAAACCTTCTAGATCGACCTTCTTTTCTTATAATTCACGTTATCACTTCAGCGTATTGGTCATCTCCTAGGTTTATCAAATTCTTCCATGCCAGTTCTTTGACTTCGCATTTAGGCATAGTATTAAATACTTTCAATGTTCTCCTTAGATATTGCAGCCCATCTCGTCTTTTTAGCACAAAGAGTTGTAGCTCTCTATTGAAAAACCATCTAAGAATGCCTCCAGACAACTTTCCTGGGCTTGGCAATCTTATCTTCTTCTTCACAGCCAGCTCAGTTCTCTTCTCTTCCTTTCTAAACCACAACTGTCTTTTCTCATCATTTGTAAGTTCCCTTTCAGGCTCCTCACTCTCTGATTCAACATTAAAAGCATCTGTAAAGGCATCGATGTCTATCAAATTCTGTTCAGCTGCAGTATATGTATCTGTGATAGGATTCTGTTGAACAATGATCTCATTTGCCTCATCTTCTTCTTCAACGAAGACCTCATCATCAGATATCCAGTCTGCAATGTCTTCTGGCACAAAATCCCCTTCTTCAAAATTTTCAATTTCATCCTCGAAATCAAACATCACCTCTTCATCTTCAATATCCATTAAAGATTCAATCATCTCGCTCTAAACAGTCTTTGAAGTTCCACTTTCACCTACTCCTTCTCTCATACTGGACTGACTTGGCTCCCCCTGAATTTGAGCTTGCTGAGCAGTCTTTAGAGAAAGATCTGCTCTCACTCTCTCTTTCAGTATCTGGATCATTGCCATCATCTTCTTTCCTCAACACCTCAGCTTCTCTGCAACGACTCTCCCCCTGATCAAGTCTGGTATTATGTGCTTGAAGCTCTTTCACTGCTGTTGAAAGTTGAAATATTTGGACTGTTTGGAAGTCCACCTTTCCTTTCAGCTCTGTGAACCGCTGATTGTCGGTGAATGTAGATGATGTTGATGGAGTGGATGTAGATGTTGATGGAGCAGCTGGTATCACAGGCTCAGGAGCCGAGGTGGATGGAGCTCCCTACATGAATCTATGTCGCCTCGCCCTATGCCTAGGCACGAGTGGAGCTTTGTCTTCCTTTTCAAAATCTGAGTCATCGTCCTCTGAATCCCCACCAAGTCGTCTTGTCATCTTTCGTCTGCTGACGACTAGCCTCGATCCATATCTGGCAATTCGATCTGACAGTCGGATCAATAGGTTCAACAACCTCAACTTCTCTACTTCCTCAGAATCAGATTCAGACTCGGAGGCGGTCTCTGCTTGACCCTCAGCCTCAGTCTGCATTCTATCTTCTTCTGCAACTCCTGCAACCTGGACCTCAGTGTCCATATCCTCAGCCTCGGGTGGCTGGTATTCGTCAATGTCCCTAAATATATCACGATACTCAGTTGGAGGCTCCAAAATCTCATGAACCAATTCTGTTGCAATATCTTGTTCAGCAGCCGTTCCTTGAGCCCATATTTCTTCTACGGTCTACGCCCTCTGATCAAACTCTGGGGCCGAAATCGACGGACCTGCAACATCCATTGATGGACCTGCTGCCGTAAATTCTGATTGTCTGCTGGAGGATGGCCAAACTGCCGGATGTTGTCTAGCCGGAGCTCTTTGGCTCCTACGCTGTTGTTGTTGTTGTTGTTGTTGTTGTTGTTGTTGTTGTGGTTGTTGCTACGGTTGTTGCTGCTGTGGAGCTTCACCTGCCCAGTTATCTCCTTTTGGAGCCACAAACTCTGGGTCAATAACGGCTCTAAACAAGGGTGCCACCTGTGGTTTAACCTGCTCAGCCCTTCGCGCATTATGTGACTGGCAGTCAGCAAAAATCCATTTATCTATTATAGCCACGCCATTAGTATCTGGAAGAT
Source organism: Centrapalus pauciflorus (assembly GCA_020465985.1). Classification (NCBI taxonomy): domain Eukaryota; kingdom Viridiplantae; phylum Streptophyta; class Magnoliopsida; order Asterales; family Asteraceae; genus Centrapalus; species Centrapalus pauciflorus. The sequence goes on along the minus strand of JAANYP010004503.1, from coordinate 92,118 downwards.
GAGGCAGATTGGGCAAAAAGTGGCGGATGATCATCATCGCGAATCTCGGATACATCAAAAATCATTCTCTGACGAGAGCTGTGATTTGATGCACAAACTCACCGAAGAACATCTCCGAAAAACTGAAACGCTTATTGTATACTAAGGCTATCAACACCGATTGCATCTTGGACACAATGTAATCAAAACCGGCCTTTTTCGGCGCAAAACAGACCATAATAACATGCACCAAATAACGTCATTGCCCAATTAAGCCACTCTTAACATAAGATGCTTTGGTAATATCTAGGGCGTATCCCATGCGCAAAAACGCCGCTTGCCTAATATGAACAGGAAAATCTATAGGCCCCGCCTCCTGGTCCTCTATGCCTAGCTGTAGGATTTGTCGTAACATATCTGCTGAAAATACAATAGGCTGTCCCCCAACTCTAATACGTAAGACGGTAGGCGTCACTGAGCAATCAACCTGTAGATGCTCCCAAAATTGACGTACATACGGCAAAACTATCTGCAAATTATGAGTCAGAGTATAAGCAACCCATGATTGCGTCAAAAATTCAACCATGTGACGGAATGGTTGTGCTTCTGGCAGCTCTCTATCTACCGACATAACCATGTTATTTTTATTATAGAAGGCCCGATCACCCTTATCTGCACATAGAAACAACAACCATTATTAGTAATGAAAAATAAAATGAAACTTGTCTATTTCGAATTTGCATAATGTAAGGTCTACCACTACGAGATCTATCTAGACGCGGAGCCGTCAACGAGTGCGGAATCCTCGTTAACGGGTAGACGGAAACAACTCTCAAATACGAAACACGAAGACTATCAGAGGCTGAACGAACGACACACGAACGATCCTACGAACTGATTCTCTCCGAAAGAACACGCTCAAAGCTGATAAACTTGAGATCGCTTATTGCTTAATTCCTCACGAATTCTGCAAAAAGTCTGATAATATCTCGAGTCTATCCCTAATTATAGACCCTGATTCGAGTCTGTTATGGGCCAAACTCGAATCTGGCCCAAGGCCCATTCGAGTCTGTCCACAAAGACACTCTCGAATCTGGTCATATTCGAATCTATGGCTACATTCGAATCTATCACAGATTCGAATGCCAAGCCTTGTATGATTCGAATCTAGCATTTCACATAAACAACTAAGTGTTGAAACTTATGTTTTTACCTTATGAATGATTTTATCTTTGTACTTTATGTTTGAACTTCTTGTAATACGTTACATCAAGTTCAAACATACAAAAACTAATAAATATCAACCAGATATAAACATATATAACAAACACTTGCTTGAATCACAATGTAGGATCACTTAGACTGCTATCGTCACACAGGATGTACCAACAGACTCCCCCTTGACGATAGCTTCTAATAATTCTCACATTTGACTTAAGAACTTTGTTTATTTATTGATTCAAACTACTACCAGCATACAAACCTTTCTCAACACATACCTTGACTACATTTTCATATTTACTAGCTTCACTATCCATATGTGCATCACTAGAGATATTACAGGCATGCAGAATGTGAAGATCATCTTTAGAGAGGTTTACCAGGTGAAGAGGGTCGTAGACTCTAAGAATAACGTTTTCTTCAAAATCTTCCATGACCGCTTCCCCAGTCTCAGTGTCAGCGTACCACCAATGCAGATTCTTCAAAACATTCTGTGGCATCGGCTTGAGAGGCACCTTCCTAAGACATCTAGCTGGTTTATAGTGAATCCTCATCCAAGGTCGTCCAGTTAGAGGATCGATACGCGAAGGATCTTCTACTCTTCTCCCGACCCTTGGATTCAATCGCTCGAACTTCCTTGATCTCCCTTCTTTTCTTATGATTCTTTCAATTACATTCGCGTAGGGATCATTGCCAATGTTTATCAGATCTTTCCATGCTAGCGCAGTGATTTCGATCTTTGGCAGGGAGTTGAAGGCTTTTAAAGTTCGCCTTAGGTACTAGAGCCCGTCTTTCCTTTTAATGATGAATAGCTGCAGTTCTCTATCAAAGAACCAGCTTAATATGCGCTCAGACAGCTTCCCAGTACCCGGCACTCTCATTGTCTTCTTAAGCTCTAACTTCTTCTGTTCAGCCCTGAACCATAACTTTCGTTTCTCTTCATTTGATAGCTCTCTAGCAGGTTCTTCTGTTGATGGCTGTGCATTCAACGCAGCATTTACTACATCTATGTTGACAATATTATTCCCATCAATCATGTATGTATTCGTGATAGGATTCTGCTGTACGACTATCTCGTCGGCTTCATCATCCTCATCAGCAACTACTTCGTCATCCGACTGCCAGTCTACTATCTCCTCTAGCACAAACTCACCTCCTTCTAGCTCTTCATCATCATAATCAAAACCTACATCCATCGGATCATCATCGAGATCCATGAGAGCGACGATCATCTCACTGATTTCAAAATCTGTAGGTTGCTTCGATGAACTCGCTTCTCCTATTTCTCCTACAACTTGACTGGGCTCCCCCTGAACTTGTGTAGCCTGAGCAGCAGGAAAATCTACTGGCTCATTCTCATTAGGTGCATCGGGATCATTGCCTTCGTCATCTTCATCTCTACGCTGCTCCTCATGATCCCTACAACTTGTCTCCCTCTGAGCTTTTAGATTTTTCATTAGCTGCTCAAGGAGGGACCGCATCGATCGGATCTCTTCTGATTGATCTGCAATAAAGGACTTTAACTCTGTGTTCTCTTCCCTGACATTTTCCACAATCTTTTTCAACTCGGCATTATCCTTATCAAGATTTGCATTATGAGCCTGGAGTTCGCCAATCGCCTTTGTTAGGCCTAAGATTTGGACATGCTGGAAGTCAACGCGTCCCTTAAGCTGCACAAACCGTTGGTTGTCAACGTAGGTGGTCGAGGTAGATGGAATGGATTGTATAGGAATTGGGCGAATTGGGGATGGAATATATGGTTCATGTTGAGGTGGGGGTGGTGGTGGTGGTGGAGCGGTGGCCTGAGGTTCTTTGAGTTTGGGGAATTTCTGGTTGTGCATCTGATGCTGAGGATGATCCTTGCATAAACCTGTGACGCTTGGCCCTTTGCCGAGTCACTAAGGGAGCAACTTCCTCCTCTTCAAAATCTGAATCATCAGATTCCCTTACTACTCCCCTCCTCGATCCTTCTTCATTAACGACCAATCTTGAACCATACGTTCCAATTTGAACAGTAGGCTCAGTCGAAAGTGACTCAGGAGCCTCAACTTCTAGCTCCTCCATTTCTTCCGACTCGGTTTCCGATGATGACAAAACTTTATCACCTTGCTCTGGCATATATTCATCAACATCGCTTAACACGTCTTCCTCTCCCTCAGGTGGACTAAGTAATTCACCTACTAATGCTGCAGCCACATCTTCATTTGCATGAGGCCCTGCCTCCCAAATTTCATTAAGTGTTTGACATAATTGTTCAGCTTCGGTTGGAACATTTGAAGGCCCGGCTTCCTGTTCTTCCGGCTGCTGACTTGTCGAAGGCCTTGACGCCTGAGTTTGACTCGCAGCTGATCTTTGTCTACGCCTTGGAGCACGCTGTGGCTGTGGCTGTGGTTGTTGTTGTGGTGGTGGTTGTCTCGGTTGAAATTCAAGTACCCTTGCCCAGTTGGCAACATCCGGGGCTTGAAACTCCCTATCCAAGATTGCTCCGAATAACGGATGCTCAACAGGAACAACCAACCTTCCTCTGTGCGAGGAACAGTCAGCGAAAATCCTTTTATCCATAACAGAAACGCTCTGGATGTCATTTGACGGCGGCAGATTTGGCAATAAATGCCTGATCAACATCATAATGAACCGCGGATATAACAAGAACTGTTGATTTTCTGGTGCGGTTATTTGGTGAACAAATTCAGAGAAAAACATCTCCGAAAAGCTATATGGTCGATTATACACCATCGCAACTATCCCGGACTGCATCTTCGCAACCATATAATCGAATCCTGCCTTCTTTGGAGCAAAGCATACCATAAAGACATGCGCAAGAAATCTCCATCGTCCAATTAATCCACTCTTCATATATGAAACTTTTGTCACGTCTTGACTGTATCCCATTCTCAGAAAGGCCGCTTGCCTTATGTTCAGAGGAAACTCTATCGGACCAGACTCTTCTTCTTGAGTGCCCAGCTGCAACACTTGACGCAGCATGTCTGCCGAAAAGACCAGCGGTTGTCCAGCAATACGAGTGCGTACCACTGTTGGTGTGACCGAGCAGTCTACCTGCAGATGATCGTAAAACTGACGAATGTAAGGTAAAATGTTGGTACACCCTGTGTGACGATAGCAGTCTAATCGATCTAACATTGTGGTTTAAGTAATATTCAACATTTTGGTTAAACAAGTGTTTTGATATATATGTTTATATATGTTTGTCTGTTATTGATTGTGTGTTTGAACTTGATGTAACATATTACAAGAAGTTCAAACATAAAGATCAAAGATTCATTCAAGCATAAGTAAAAACATAAGTTTCAACACTTAGGTTTTTGAGCAAATGAGTTAGATTCGAATCAGTTAAGGCTTGGCATTCGAATGTGTGATAGATTCGAATGTAGCCTTAGATTCGAATGAAGGCTAGATTCGAGAGTGTCTTTGTGGACAGACTCGAATGGGCCTTGGGCCAGATTCGAGTTTGGCCCACATCAGACTCGAATCAGGGTCTATAATTAGGGATAGACTCGAGTCATTATCAGACTTTTAGCAGAATTCGTGAGGAATTAAGCTTAAGGCGATCTCGAGTTTATCATCAGCTTTAGGTCCGTTTCGGAGAGAATCAGTTCGTAGGATCGTTCGTCAGTCGTTCGTTCAGCCTCTGATAGTCTCCGTGTTTCGTAGTTGAGAGTTGTCCGTCTAACCGTTAACGAGGATTCCGCACTCGTTCACGGATCCACGTCAAGATAGATCTAGTAGTGGTAGACCTTACAAGTGGTATCAGAGCCTACGGAGTGTTCTTGGTGTTCTTCGTGTTCATCAAATACATTCTAGGTTTCTTGACGCTAGTTGGACGGTTTTTCTCTCAAAATCGAGTTTTTGAGCTTAGCAAATTTATATTCAGCAAATACTTTGTGGTTTTTCTCGTTTTTGATCGAACCTATTATTTTTCCTTAGAAAAATACTGGTTTAATCTGAAAATCGTTAAAAAAATCAAAGTATTCACTGTTTTTCGAGTTTGCGGCGCTCGAATCTAATAGGGGCAATTAGGGTTTCACTTTAGTCTCGAGTCTAATCTAAATCTGCTCCATTTCGAGTCTGTTTCAGTAGGTTTCGAATCTGTGTCGAGTTTGTGCTTCATTCGAAGAAGGTCTCGAGTCTGTTTACTTTCGAGTCTAGTTCGAGTCTAGTATAGTTTCGATAGGTGCTTCGAATCTGCTGATTCCCTCGAGTTTGCTGCCCTTCGAATCTAAGGACCATCGAATCTAAGGAACTTCAAATCTGACATATTTCGAGTTTAATTGAATTAAAACACTTAATCGAATTTAATCCCAAAATATTTAACTTTAATTAGTTTCGAATCTACCTAGATTCGAAAGAATTATTCTAAATCAGTTTCGAATTAAATTAATTAAGTTCAAATTCAATTACTTTCGAAACGATGTCAAATCTTCATAAATTCCTAGAAATGGACCACGAGGTTGGGAAGGCAAATGCACCACCTAAGCTGATGAAGGTCGAGGATTACTACTGGTGGAAAGACCGATTTACTGATTTCGTACGTTTCAACGACATGCGCATGTGGGTGTGCATCGACGAAGGGTATATTCCACCGGTCTCAGAAGTTGAAGGCCGTCAAAAAGTCTTGTCGTACCAAATGATGAAGGAGGATGACAAGAAATTATTTGAAGCCGAAAACAAAGCTTTCTCACTAATTCGAATGGCGTTGCCGCAGGATATTCTACACACATTCAGGACTCAGAGGACATCAAAAGAACTTTGGGAGTCGCTAGAGAAGAGGTGTGAGGGAAATCCTAGAGTTCGGAGAAAGCGTACAGAGCTGTTGAAACAACAGTTCGCCATCTTCAAGGCGTTAAAGGATGAACAACTGGATGACATCATCACCCGTTTCTATCATCTATTGACGGAACTTGAGAGCCACGGGATTGAGTTTACCGATACTGACAAGAACAACAAGCTTCTTGATGCCCTACCAGCCAAATGGGCTATGTACGTGGCAATGATCAAGCTGAATGAAGACAAATACTACACTCAATCTCTGGATGATATAGTGGGAACGTTGAGGGCATATCACTTCGAGCTCCTGAAGACTGAGAATGATTACGAACAAGTCCAGAATCCAGCAATGTATTTTGGAAAGACAACAAAATCTTCAGCGGCAGCCGAACCGAAGACTGCTACAGCGTTTTTCACTGGAGAGACATCGTCTACAGCAGAGTCCGAAGACTCATTGAATCGCGCGTTCTTAGGATTAGGAAGATCGGAAGAACCGCAGCCCCAAGTACATCAGGCATCACCATCTCAGGGTTATTTGAAAATGCCCATGAGCGCAAAGTCTGCGGAAGAGCATTTGAATCTACTTGCTTCTTTTGTGGCCGCATATGGAAATTGTGTTCAAGGGAAGATTAACGACCCTGCTCTATGGGACGAAGATTACGATCAGGTCGACCCTGATGACTTAGAGGAAATGGATCTTAAGTGGCAACTGGCCATGGTAACCCAGAGGGTTAAGAGATTCATTAAGAGAACTGGAAGGAATTTGCAGATGAATAACAAGGGGATTGGGTTTGATAAGTCCAAGGTGAAATGCTATAACTGTCAAGGACTAGGACACTTCGCAAGGGAGTGCCAGAGACCAAAGGTAGAGACATACCAGGGGCAGAGTCAGCATCAGGGACAGTTCCAAAATCAGTCCCAACAACGAAATCTTCCGAGTTCATCATCTGGACAGGCCAATCTAGCGGGTCTTTTATCCAATGTCACTTCAGATAGACAGCTAGATGGCACGTATGATTGGAGTTCACATCCTGAGTCGAATGCTAGAGCCTTCATGGCTGAAGTCATCGAAACGGGGTGTGATGGGGATGAGCAGACCACAAGGGACAGCAGTCCGATGTGGGTAGAGAAGGCGAATGATCAGATAGTGCTGGAGTTTGCTGCTCAGATGGCCAACGTGGAATCTGATAACTCTAAGGTTAGTCTATCGTATTCCCTATTTCGTGAATTATGTGCTTTATGTGTTAGTTCTAACGATGGGTTAAATCTAGTCTTAGACTCACATAAGACCATAACTACTCAAAATGACAACTTAAAAATTGAAAATGCTAGCCTAAATGATATCAAGCAAGATCTAAAAGAAAAGCTTAAGGCTGATGCTCAAGACGTAGTAGTTCTAAAAGACAAACTCAGTGAGCAGTGTGTTAGGATAGAGCTAATGTATGAGCACGTAGAGGCCTTGACAAAAAGTCTTAAGGACAAGGATATAGAGCTAGCAGAGACAAAGGTTAAGGTAGCAGAGGCAAATAGCAAGCTGGAGAAGTTTAGGAATTCGAGCCTAAATCTAGGGAAAGTCTTAGATGCCCAAAGACAGTCTAAGAAGCCCGTAGGTCTAGGTTTTCATGAAATACCTCCACCTTTCAATGCAAACTATGTGCCTCAGCCTCAGGAGAAAACTGACAAATCAGTAGACTTAGAGGACCTACCTGAACCAACACCAGAGCCTATAGTGGAAAATACACCTAAGGTGGCTGACTCAACCGTCAAGGTCAAGAAAGTGAAATTTGTTTCTTCCTCCAGTGAAACACCTGCAGGAAAACAGAAAATTTCTTGGGCTGACCAGGTCGACGAGCCAGACACCGTAGATGTTCCAAAGGAAACAGACACTAGTGAGACACCTAGATCTAAGGGAACACACAAAAAGTCCATATATAAGATGTCTTGCTTTAGATGTCACGAGAAGGGGCATGTTGCTTCTCACTGTCCACTTAGGAAAACCGACGTTACCCCTAAGACAGTAAACCCAACACCTGTTAAGCCCTCCACCAGTGTGGCCAGCAGTAGTAGTTCTCAACCTACCGAGAAAACTGTGCAGGCCGCACCCAAACAAGTTGTGAAAAACACACCGGTTAAGGTTGGACCAAAGGAAGTGATTAGGACAAATTCACCAAATCGTGTCAATAATCAATCTAGGTCAGCACCAAAACAAGTCTATAGGAGCACAACACCTAGCAGGTCACATACTCCAGTTAGGTCTCATACTCCAGTTAGACAGTATGCACCGGTAAGAGCTCAGGGATCACAGTCAGAAATGGCATATAATAGGAATTATTCTAGAGCTCAACAACAAATGCCTACACCAAGGCAAAGAGTGAACTTAAATCACTCGGCACCACAACAGAATTCAGTTCAAAGGCCCAAGTCACCAGAAAGGCGAGATAGGTACTTGAAAGAGTTCACGTATGTGGACGAGAATGGTATTACCAAGTCAGTCATGGCTTGGGTTCCCCGTGATAACTAACCTCTTTTCTTTCATGTGCAGGAGATAACTACAGGTCCCAACAACAAGTGGTTCGTCGACAGTGGTTGCTCCAGGCACATGACGGGGGAAAGAAGTCTACTCACAGACTTCAAGGGAGGTAACTGGGGATTCGTATCATTCGCGGGTAACAAGGGTGGAAATATCACGGGTACCGGAGTGGTCACTAATGGGAAAATCAAGTTGGACCAAGTTTATCACGTTGATAAACTGGTTCACAATCTCATTAGTGTATCTCAAATCTGTGATAAGAAGAACTCGGTGTTATTTACTGACACTGAGGCGTTAGTGCTAAAGCCGGGATTCAAGATTCCTGAAGAATGGGTATTGATGCGGGCGCCAAGGAAGAACGACTTATACATGTTGGATATGAACAAGCCGGAGACTTCGATGGGGCCAATCTGTCTATTATCCAAAGCTTCAGAGACGGAATCAGTACTGTGGCACAGACGCATGGCTCACCTGCACCTAAGGAAGATGAATTACATAACGAAGAATGGACTGGTGCAGGGTGTGCCCATGAAAAGTTTTCAGTTCGAGGACAAGTGTCTACCGTGCATGAAGGGCAATTAGCATAAAAAGACACACAAGTCCAAGAAACAGAATTCAATCGCCTCAACATTCGATTTGTTGCATATGGACCTTTTTGGCCCTATCAACAAAAGGAGTATAGGAGGTAGTTGGTTTTGTTTAGTTATCACTGACGATTACTCACGGTTTTCTTGGGTTTTCTTTTTAGGTACGAAGGACGAGACGGCTTCAAAGCTCATCGGGTTCTTAGACCAAGTGGAGAACTCATACGGAACAAGGGTTAAACATATTCGTAGTGATAATGGGACTGAATTCAAAAACACTGTAATTGGTGTATATTGCCTATCAACGGGCATAGTGCATCAATTCAGTGCACCATATGAACCTCAACAGAATGGGGTGGCCGAACGTAAAAATAGAACTTTGATTGAAGCTGCAAGGACTATACTTTCGGATTCAAAGCTTCCTACCATGTTTTGGGGGGAGGCACTGAATACCGCGTGCCATATTTTAAACCGAGTCCTTACAGTCAAATCATTAACAAAACATGCTATGAAATTTTGAATAAACGGCCACCTAACTTAACTGGATTCGAACCGTTTGGAGTACCATGCACTATTTTAAGAACAAAACATCAACCGAAGTTTGGTGAAAAGGCTGACGAAGGATACTTCCTAGGTTATGTGCCAAACTCACCAAACAAACGGGTGTTTAACAAAACAAATGGTACTATGGAGATTGTATATAACATTGAAGTTACAAGTTATACACATGTACCCCAAACTGGTCCGGAATGGATATTTGACTATGATAAGTTATTTGAGTCATTTAACATTCCTTTGGATGATAATGCAGGTACAATCGAAAAGGACATGGCGACGTTGCATCTGAATGACGATGGCCAAATCTTTCCGAGGACCACGTTCGAATCTACATCCGAGCCTACTGCGACTGTAGATAGATCTCCAGAAGTTGCTGATCAAGAGGCACCTACCACTGAGAATCAGACTCAAGCATCGAGTTCCAACTCTGAGGAAAACGTCCATGAGGAGGAAAATGTAGAAGCTGAGCCTGTTCCCCCATTAGGTGAAATAGGATCCAACTTAGGAGATAATCTAAGGGTTGATGAAATAGAGACCTCTAGGATTAACAAGAACCATCCAATAGAAAGCATCATAGGAAATCCTAATGAGGGTGTGAGGACTCGGAGTAGTGTAAATAACAACACTGTGTTGTTGTCGATGATAAACGACTCCGAGGCATATCACACATGTCTATATTCATGTTTCATATCGCAAGTAGAGCCTAAAAATGTGCAAATGGCACTTAAGGATAACTCTTGGGTTGAAGCGATGCAGGAAGAACTTTCACAATTTAGGAAACTAGAAGTGTGGGAGTTAGTTCCGTTACCTCGAGGGGAGATTGCTATAGGAACCAAATGGGTTTCTAAGTGCAAAAGAGACGATCGGGGTATAGTCATGCGCAACAAGGCTAGGCTAGTTGTAAAGGGTTTCAACCAAGAGGAGGGAATCGATTACAACGAGGTTTTTGCACCAGTAGCAAGGCTGGAAGCCATTAGGTTGTTTCTAGCTTTTGCCTCCTTCAAGGGCTTTAAGGTATATCAGCTAGATGTTAAGAGTGCTTTCCTGTATGGGAAAGTGAAGGAGTTAGTGTACGTAGAACAACCGCCCGGATTTACAGATCCAAAATATCCTGATAGAGTATATCGCTTAGATAAGGCTCTTTATGGATTACATCAGGCACCGAGGGCGTGGTATGAGACTCTATCCAACCATCTTTTAGAAAACGGTTTTGAAAGGGGTAGGATAGATAGTACCTTGTTTGTTAAGAGGAAGGGCGATCACTTTATCTTAGTACAAGTTTACGTTGATGATATCATCTTTGGATCATCAGACGAACAGATGTGCAAAGATTTCGAGAAGGTGATGAAGTCTAAGTTCGAGATGAGTGCTATGGGAGAGTTGAATTTCTTTTTAGGGTTACAAGTTGAACAAAAGAAGGAAGGGATATTTATCCATCAGACTAAGTATGTCTATGACATATTAGAACGGTTTGGGATGGAAGGAACTAAGTTGACTGCCCACTTCAGCACGCCGATTCAAGTGAATCACAATCTCGGACCGGGTACTGAAAGTGATACCGATGTGGATCCGACTTTATATCGGGCCATGATTGGGTCACTTATGTATTTAACTGCTTCAAGACCTGATATTATGTTTGCTGTGTGTATTTGTGCTAGGTTTCAAGCAAATCCGAAGGAGATGCATATGAAAGCTGTGAAGCGGATTCTACGATACCTCAAGTCGAAACCGAAGCTGGGACTTTGGTATCACGCGGAGGGAGATCTAGAGTTGGAGGCGTTCACAGATTCTGACTACGGAGGATGCAGCTTGACGCGCAAATCAACGACTGGAGGTTGTCAGTTCCTAGGAGGGAGACTGGTATCCTGGCAATGCAAGAAACAAACGTCGGTAGCCGTGTCAACGTGCGAGGCCGAGTATGTTGCTGCTGGTAGTTGCTGCTCACAGGTTCTGTGGATACAACAACAATTGCGGGATTACGGTTTGGCTTACACTCAAACTCCAATTAGGATAGACAATCAATCTACAATTGCTATAACAAATAATCCAGTTAAACACAACAAAACAAAGCACATAGACATAAGGCATCATTTTATTCGTGATTGTGCTGAAAAGAACTTAATCAAACTGGTAAAAGTGGCAACAGAAGATAATAATGCAGATTTATTTACCAAAGCGTTTGATAAGTCACGGTTTGAGTATTTAATTCAACTGAATGGAATGCGCAACCCAGAGTAAATTGACCTTAGTAGTAGTAGTTTATTTTCTTATAGAGTCGTAGTATTTCTTTCTTTACAGTAGTCTGCTAATTTTAGTAAGTTTCTATTATTAGTAAGTTAGTAGGTTAGCTTATTTTACTGCTTTTTCTTATGAAAAACAAAAAAAAAAAAAAAAGAGAGAAAATTACAAAAATACAAAAAAAAGAGAATATCAGAAAAAAGGAGTCTAGTCTTAGATACATAGGTTCAAAGTGACGAAAATTAGCATCGTCGTAACGGACTCTAAGTGTTTAGGCTTTCACACATAATGCAACTAAATTCTAAGTGTTATACTTTAGTTTAGTTTGATGTGTTGGTAGACATAATACATATAGGGAATCTCAAGGCTAATAAAATATTCTAGAAAGAGTCAAGTGTGTCACTACTTAGATGTATGACCAATCGGTCTTAATTTTTATGTACAAGACATACAAACTTTGAGTCTAAATGAGGTATGCAAACTTTCTGGGGATGTATGGCAACATCAAATACATCTTAAAATGGAAAGAATAGAAAAATCATACAAAATTGAGAGTCGAAAACATGCAACTCTGTTGTACGTAAGTACAGACCTGTTGTCTCCGTTTAGATTCGGGTTAGCAGATATGTCGCTTTGTTGTACGTCAGTACAGACCTGTCACCGCTGTCTGCTAACTTTAAAAATAAACCTTAAGTCAATCTAAGACACTCTGTTGTATGAAAATACAGACCGGTGTCCGATGGTTGTCTTTTAAAGAAAGTTTGCAAATACCAACAAGTTAGAATCTTTGTCTGTGTGCATTGATCATAAAAGTATGTCTATGTCTGAGTCACGTACGATAATTTCCTGATAAATAAAAATGCCAAGGGATATTCCGAAATGTAGAATGTTTAAAGGGGTAAAATACCAACAATCGGCTAAATAAGTATGTCACGACAAATAATCAAAGGAATCAAAAATTCCTAAGTGTGAAAGTTTAAGTACTGAAAGTAAGTATCTGACATCGCTATCTGATTGAACCTTTCTTAGACTATACTCATCAAAAATGTTTTGTTTAGTATTTAGCTTAGCTTTTAAATTTGTTAAGTATAGCTTAAGTCTAGAAAAAAATTTTTGGTCAAAATTTTATTTGATTTTATTTTATTTTTACCTTAGTTTAGTTTATTTTATTTTATTTTATTTTATGTTAGTTTAATTTTTACTTAGGTAAAAGGTCAAAAATTACTGAGGGTGCATTCAAAGTTGGATAAAATAAACATTGCGTGAAATATCTTGAGCTTAGGGTAAAAGATTTGGCATAGTTTATCTGGTTACACGATACCGTAGAAAAAGGTTGGAAAAGTTGAAGTTATTTCAAAATTTTTGAAATTTTTCTAAGTGTTTGGTAGTTTCGAATCTAGGACAGACTCGAAGTGGTAAGACTTCGAATCTGTCAGTAGATTCGAATAAGGACTTAGAATCGAGGGTTGGTAGTATATATAGGTCAACAGTGAAGTCATTTAAGACTTACTGTTTTCGAATCTATTCACTCGAATCTAACAAGGCGACCTCGAATCTATTCTCGAGTCTATCGTTTCTCTCATTAACGACATTTTGTCGAGTTTCTTACTTGGTGTTTCGATTCTACAGATACTTCTAGGTATAATCAACCGGATTGTACAAGATTTGAGTAGTTTTATACATCATTTAGGTCAAAATCATCGAATTTTGAAGGTTTAAGGGTTGAAATAGGGTTTTTACAAAATTACCAAATTTGGGCCGATAAACAATCAAATTAAAGGCATATTTCTGTGATTAGTAACTAGTAGGACTAATGAATGTAATTTTCTAAGTCCATAAAGGTTAAAATCAAGAGATTTGGTCCTTGAATAAATACGGCCGTTCGAATCTGTTCATGAGTTTCGAATCTGTTCATGGGTTTCTCGAATCTGTCATTAGATTCGAGATGACCATGACCTTCGAATCTGACCATTAGACTCGAATAGGGACACTTCGAATCTGTCCATTACACTCAAATAGGGACACTTCGAATCTGTTACTTTCGAATCTAATGTTTATTTGCACTATTTAATTTAAATGTTACTAAACTTGTAGAAATTTAATTGTGTTGGATTTTGTACTTAAACAAGTTCAAAATAATACAGATTTAAATTTAAACAAGTTTATTAATTTTTAATGAATCTAATGGTTTTGTTCATTGTGCAGAAATGGCTATTCGAGCTTTCGTTCCCAAGCACAATATGGTGCTTCATCCAGATCTGAATCTCCCTGAGGCGCAGGGATTCCGTCAAGTGCTTGATTTTCTCGTTGAATCAAGGATCGGATATGCACTGTGGCATAATGTGCAGATTGAGTTACCCTACATCCGCCAGTTTTACGATCATTTGCAGGTAGACTGCTCGGTCACTCCGACAGTTCTACGCACTCGCATTGCAGGACAGCCATTGGTATTCTCGGCTGATATGCTTCGTCAAGTGCTGCAGTTAGGCACTCATGAAGAAGAAGCTAGTCCAATCGAATTTCCTTTGAATATAAGGCAAGTGGCCTTTCAAAGAATGGGGTACAGCCTCGATGTCACGAAAGTGTCATACATGAAAAGTGGATTGATAGGACAATGGAGGTTTCTGGCACATGTGTTTATGGTGTGCTTTGCTGCGAAAAAGGCAGGGTTCGACTATATTGTCGCGAAAATTCAATCGGGGATCGTCGCTATGGTGTATAACCGCCCATATAGTTTTTCGGAGATGTTCTTTTCGGAGTTTGTTCATCAGATATCTGCTCCCGAGAATCAACAATTTCTGCTTTATCCAAGGTTTATTATGATGTTGATAAGGCATTTCCTGCCGAACTTGCCGCCGTCAAATGATTTTCTGAGCGTTGCTATTATGGACAAGAGGATTTTCGCTGACTGTTCCTCACACAGAGGAAGGCTAGCTGTTCTTGTTGTGCTGCCAACTGGGCAGGGGTCGTTGAGTTTCAACCGCAACAACAACCACAACAACGTCAACAACAACAGCAGCCGCGCGCTCAAAGACGCCGTCAAAGACCTGCAGCAAGTCAAGTTCAGGCATCAAGGCCTTCCACTAGTCAGCAGCCTCAAGCACAGGAAGCAGGGCCTTCGAGTGCGGCTCCAGAATCTGAGCAAATTGCACAAACATTAGAAGAAATATGGGCATCAGGGCCCCATGCAAACGAAGATGTGGGCGCAGCATTAGTTGGTGAATTGCTCAGTCCACCTGAAGGAGAAGCAGACGTATTAAGAGATGTGGAAGAGTATGAGCCAGAACAGGCTGATAAAGGTCTGACATCATCTGAATCAGAGTCGGAGGATACGGAGGAGCTGGAAGTTGAAGCTTCTGAATCAGTGGCTACAGATCCCAATATTCAAATCGGAACCTATGGATCTAGGTTGATAGTGAATGAAGCAGGATCGAGGAGAAGAGAGGAGAGGGAATCTGACGATTCAGATTTCGAAGAGGAGGAAGTTGCTCCCTTGGTGACTAGGCAAAGGGCCCAGCGTCACAGGTTCAGGCAAGGGTCAACATCAGCATCTGAAGCCCAACAGTCTCAAACTCAAACTCCAGAACCACAAGCCACCGCTCCACCATCACCACCACCTCAACATGAGCCATATATTCCACCACCATTCATCCCTTCTCCAGTTCAGTCCATTCCATCTACCTCAATCGCCTATGCTGACAATCAGCGGTTTATGCAGCTCAAAGCTCGAGTGGACTTCCAACACGTCCAAATCCTGAGCCTAACACAGGCAATGGGTGAAATTCAGGCACATAATGCAAATCTAGATAAAGAAAATGCTGAATTGAAGAAGACTGTAGAAAAAATCCAAGACGAGAATGTTGAGCTAAAGACGTTCGTCTGCGATCAGGCAGCCGAGTTAAGATCGATGCGCTCCCTCATTGAGCAGTTAATGAAAAATCTTCAGGCTCAGGGGGAGACATCCTACCGGGATCAAGAAAATGAGAAGTCAAGAGATGATGATGATACGGACAATCAAGGCAATGATCCCAGCCCAAAAAGACAGAATGAGCCAGTAGATTTTCGGCTGCTCAGACTGCTCAATTTGAGGGGGAGCCTAGTCCAGAAGGAGAAGTAGGAGGAGAAGCAGGTTCTTCAAGGGCTTTAGATAGTGACATGATAGATGCACTGAAAGACATTGAAGAAGAGCTTATGTAATTCGATTTTGAAGATGATGTCGAAGAGTTGGAAGAAGGTGAATTCATTCCAGAGGACGTCGTTGACTGGAAATCGGATGATGAAGTGTTAGATGATGAAGACGATCATGTTAATGAAGTGATAATCAATTCCCAACCTGTCACTGAACTGTATGAGGGCCAAAATCATAATGTGATTGATATTGATTACATCAAGGTAGCCTCAGTTGAAGACAAAGAACTTGAAGAAGCTGAGAAAGAGCCATCTAGAGCTGAATTGATAAATCTTTGGTTCAAAAAGGAAGAAGAGAAAGATCAGCTGAGGATGAAGAAGAAAATGAGAGTTCCGGGTGCGGGAAGTTACTCAGGAGGGATTATTAGCTGGTTCTTTGACAGAGAACTGCAGCTGTTTATTCTGAAAAGAAGAGATGGCCTCCAATACTTGAGGCGAACCCTGAAAGCGTTCAATACACTGCCTAAGATTGAGGTTAAGGAACTAGCATGGAAGGAACTGATTAATATAGGCGAAGACCCGTACGCTGAAGTCATGGCAAGAATAATAAGAAAAGAGGGTCGTTCAGGAAAGTTTGAGAGGCTTAAGCCGAGATCAGGCAAAAGGGTCGAGGATGGATCAAGGATAGATCCTCATACTGGAAGACCTTGGGCCAGAATGATTTATAAGCCAGTCAAATGTCTGAAAAAGGTGCCAATGAAAACGATGCCACAGAATATTTTGAGCAACATGAAATGGTGGTACCTCGAGATTGACACTGCTGAAGCCATCATGGAGGATCAAGACGAGAAGGTCATTTTGAAGGTATATGATCCACTGCATTTGATAAACCTATCAAATGACGACCTGAAGAAGCTACATGATCAGCCTATCTTCTTTACTGAACCATGGAGATCTGAAGCCAGGAAGTTCCAGAAGGTAGTTAAAGTTTGTATAGATGCTGGATTATATGCAGGCAGTAGTATATATAGTTCTAGTACTTAAATTTGATGTAAATAATTAGAAGCTATCGTCAAGGGGGAGTCTGTTGGTACACCCTGTGTGACGATAGCAGTCTAATCGATCTAACATTATGGTTTAAGTAATATTCAACATTTTGGTTAAACAAGTGTTTTGATATATATGTTTATATATGTTTGTCTGTTATTGATTGTGTGTTCGAACTTGATGTAACATATTACAAGAAGTTCAAACATAAAGATCAAAGATTCATTCAAGCATAAGTAAAAACATAAGTTTCAACACTTAGGTTTTTGAGCAAATGAGTTAGATTCGAATCAGTTAAGGCTTGGCATTCGAATGTGTGATAGATTCGAATGTAGCCTTAGATTCGAATGAAGGCTAGATTCGAGAGTGTCTTTGTGGACAGACTCGAATGGGCCTTGGGCCAGATTCGAGTTTGGCCCACATCAGACTCGAATCAGGGTCTATAATTAGGGATAGACTCGAGTCATTATCAGACTTTTAGCAGAATTCGTGAGGAATTAAGCTTAAGGCGATCTCGAGTTTATCATCAGCTTTAGGTCCGTTTCGGAGAGAATCAGTTCGTAGAATCGTTCGTCAGTCGTTCGTTCAGCCTCTGATAGTCTCCGTGTTTCGTAGTTGAGAGTTGTCCCTCTAACCGTTAACGAGGATTCCGCACTCGTTCACGGATCCGCGTCTAGATAGATCTGGTAGTGGTAGACCTTACATAAAACGAGCTGCACATTATGACACAGTGCAAAACCGATCCTAGACTCTACTAGGAAATCAAGCACTTGTCTAAATCCCTGCGCCTCAGGGAGATTATGATCCGGATGAAGCACCATATTGTGCTTAGGCACAAACGCTCGTACAGCCATTTCTGCACAATAAACAAAACTATTTAATTCATTAAAAATCAATAAACTTGTTTAAATTCAAATCTGTTTTATTTTGAACTTGTTTAAGTACAAAATCCAACACAATTAAATTTCTACAAGTTTAACAAAATTTAAATTAAATAAAGCAAATAAAGTACAGATTCGAAAGTATCAGATTCGAATTGTCTCTTTTCGAGTTTGATGGACAGATTCGAATGTCCTGGTCATCTCGAATCTAATGACAGATTCGAGACACCCCATGAACAGATTCGAACCGCCGACATTATTCAAAGACCAAATCTCTTGATTTACCTTTTTGGACTTAGAAAATTACATTCATTAGCCCTACTAGTTACTAATCACAGATATATGCCTTTAATTTGACTGTTTATCGGTCCAAACTTGGTAATTTTGTAAAAACCCTATTTCGACCCTTAAACCTTCAAAAATCGATGATTTAGCCTAAAATGGTGTATAAAACTGTATGAATCTTGTACAATCAAGTTGATTATACCTAGATACAGTAGTAGAATCGAACACTTTTGCAATAATCTCGACAAAATGTCGTTTAGGAGAGATACGGTAGACTCGAGGATAGATTCGAAATCGCTGGCTTAGATTCGAGGAAGTAGATTCGAAAACAGTAAGAATTAAATGACTTCACTGTTGACCTATATATAGTACCAACCTTCGAATCTAAGGCCAACTCGAATCTACTGACAGATTCGAAGTCTGCCCAATTCGAGTCTGTCCTAATCTCGAAAACATCAAACACTTAGAAAAATTTCGAAAATTTTTGAAATAACTTCAACTTTTTCAACCTTTTTCTACGGTATTGTGTAACAAGATAAACTATGCCCAATCTTTTACCCTAAGCACACGATATTTCACGCATTGTTTATTTTATCCAACTCTGAATGCACCCTCAGTAATTTTTGACCTTTTACCTAAGTAAAAATTAAACTAAAATAAAATAAAATAAAATAAAATAAACTAAGGTAAAATAAAATAAAATAAGATAAGTAAACCTAGAAAATTTTACACTTGACTAAAAATTTAACTACGACTTACGCTAAACTTATTAAAATTAACAACCTATGCTAAACTCTAAACAAAATATTTTTGATGAGTATAGTCTAAGAAAGGTTCAATCAGATAGCGATGTCTGATACTTACTTTCAGTACTTAAACTTTCACACTTAGGAATTTTTGATTCCTATGATTATTTGTCGTGACATACCTAGTTAGCTGATTGTTGGTATTTTACCCCTTTAAACATTCTACATTTCGGAATATCCCTTGGCATTTTTATTTATCAGGAAATTATCTTACGTGACTCAGACATAGACATACTTTTATGATCAAGGCACACAGACAAAGATTCTAACTTGTTGGTATTTGCAAACTTTCTTTAAAAGACAAACATCGGACACAGGTCTGTATTTTCATACAACAAAGTGTCTTAGTTTGACTTAAGTTTTATTCTTAAAGTTAGCAAGACAGCGGTGACAGGTCTGTACTGACGTACAACAAAGCGACAAAGTTACATGTTTTCGACTCTCAATTTTGTATGATTTTTCTATTCTTTCCATTTTAAGATGTATTTGATGATGCCATACATCCCCAGAAAGTTTGCATACCTCATTTAGACTCAAAGTTTGTATGTCTTGTACATAAAAATTAAGACCGATTGGTCGTACATCTAAGCTAGTGACACGCTTGACTCTTTCTGGAATATTTTATTAGCCTTGAGATTCCCTATCTGTATTATGCCTACCAACACATCAAAGTAAATAAAGTATAACACTTAGAATTTAGTTGCATTATGTGTGAAAGCCTAAACTCTTAGAGTTTGTAACGACTGTGCTAATTTTCGTCACTTTGAACCTATGTATCTAAGACTTAACTCATTTTCTGATATTCTTTTTTTTTGTATTTTTATGATTTTCTCTCTTTTTTCTTTTGTTTTTTATGAGAAATAAGATAACCTACTAACTTACTAAAATTAGAAACTTACTAAAAATAGAAACTTACTAAAAATAGAAACTTTCCTAAATTAGCAGACTACTGTACAGAAAGAAATACTATGACTATAAAAGAAAAAAAGCTACTAATACTAAGGACCAATTACTCTGGGTTGCGCATTCCATTCAGTTGAATTAAATACTCAAACCGTGACTTATCAAATGCTTTGGTAAATAAATCTACATTATTATCTTCTGTTGCCACTTTTACCAATTTAATTAGGTTCTTTTCAACACAATCACGAATAAAATGATGCCTTATGTCTATGTGCTTTGTTTTACTGTGTTTAACTGGATTGTTAGTTATTGCAATTGTAGATTGATTGTCTATCCTAATTGGAGTTTGAGTGTAAGCCAAACCGTAATCCCGCAGTTGTTGTTGTATCCACAGAACCTGTGAGCAGCAACTACCAGCAGCAACATACTCGGCCTCGCACGTTGACACAGCTACCGATGTTTGTTTCTTGCATTGCCAGGATACCAATCTCCCTCCTAGGAACTGACAACCTCCAGTTGTTGATTTGCGCGTCAAGCTGCATCCTCCGTAGTCAGAATCCGTTAACGCCTCCAACTCTAGATCTCCCTCCGCGTGATACCAAAGTCCCGGCTTCGGTTTCGACTTGAGGTATCGTAGAATCCGCTTCACAGCTTCCGTATGCATCTCCTTCGGATTCGCTTGAAACCTAGCACAAATACACACAGCAAACATAATGTCAGATCTTGAAGCAGTTAAATACATAAGTGATCCAATCATGGCCCGATATAAAGTCGGATCCACATTGGTATCACTTTCAGTACCCGGCCCGAGATTATGATTCACTTGAATCGGCATGCTGAAATGGGCAGTCAACTTAGTTCCTTCCATCCCGAAACGTTCTAATATGTCATAGACATACTTAGTCTGATGGATAAACATCCCTTCCTTCTTTTGGTCAACTTGTAACCCTAAAAAGAAATTTAACTCCCCCATAGCACTCATCTCGAACTTAGACTTCATCACCTTCTCGAAATCTTTGCACATCTATTCGTCTGATGATCCAAAGATGATATCATCGACGTACACTTGTACCAAGATAAAGTGATCTCCCTTCCTTTTAACAAACAGAGTACTATCTATCCTACCCCTTTCAAAACCGTTCTCTAACAGAAGGTTGGATAGAGTCTCATACCACGCCCTTGGTGCCTGATGCAATCCATATAGAGCCTTATCTAAACGATATACTCTATCAGGATATTTTGGATCTATGAATCCGGGCGGTTGTTCTACATACACCAACTCCTTCACTTTCCCATATAGGAAAGCACTCTTATCATCTAACTGATATACCTTAAAGCCCTTGAAGGAGGCAAAAGCTAGAAACAACCTAATGGCTTCCAGCCTTGCTACTGGTGCAAAAACCTCATTGTAATCGATTCCCTCCTCTTGGTTGAAACCCTTTACAACTAATCTAGCCTTGTTGCGCGTGACTATACCCCGATCGTCCCTTTTGCACTTAAAAACCCATTTGGTTCCTATAGCAATTTCCCCTCAAGGTAATGGAACTAACTCCCACACTTCTAGTTTCCTAAATTGCGAAAGCTCTTCCTGCATCGCTTCAACCCAGGAGTTATCCTTAAGTGCAATCTGCACATTCTTAGGCTCTACTTGCGATATGAAACATGAATAAAGACATGTGTGATATGCCTCGGAGTCGTTTATCATCGACAACAACACTGTGTTGTTATTTACACTACTCCGAGTCCTCACACCCTCGTTAGGATTTCCTATGATGCTTTCTATTGGATGGTTCTTGTTAATCCTAGAGGTCTCTATTTCATCAACCCTTAGATTATCTCCTAAGTTAGATCCTATTTCACCTAATGGGGGAACAGGCTCAGCTTCTACATTTTCCTCCTCATGGACGTTTTCCTCAGAGTTGGAACTTGATGCTTGAGTCTGATTCTCAGTGGTAGGTGCTTCAGGAACATTGACTCCTGGAGATCTATCTACAGTCGCAGTAGGCTCAGATATGGATTCAAACGTAGTCCTCGGAAAGATATGGCCATCGTCAATTAGGTGCAACGTTGCCATGTCTTTTTCGATTGTACCTGCAGTATCATCCAAAGGAATGTTAAATGACTCAAATAACTTATCATAGTCAAATATCCATTCCGGACCAGTTTGGGGTTCATGTGTATAACTTGTGACTTCAATATTATACACAATCTCCACAGTACCATTTGTTTTGTTAAAAACCCGTTTGTTTGGTGAGTTCGGCACGTAACCTAGGAAATATCCTTCGTCAGCCTTTTCACCAAACTTCGGTTGATGTTTTGTTCATAAAAGAGTGCATGGTACCCCAAACGGTTCGAATCCAGTTAAATTAGGTGGCCGTTTATTCAAAATTTCATAGCATGTTTTGTTCAAAGATTTGACTGTAAGGACTCGATTTAAAATATGGCACGCCGTATTCACTGCCTCCCCCCAAAACATGGTAGGAAGCTTTGAATCCGAAAGCATAGTCCTTGCAGCCTCAATCAATGTTCTATTTTTACGTTCGGCCACCCCATTTTGTTGAGGTTCATATGGTGCACTGAATTGATGCACTATGTCCTTTGAAAGGCAATATACACCAATTACAGAGTTTTTGAATTCAGTCCCATTATCACTACGAGTATTTTTAACCCTTGTTCCGTAGGAATTCTTCACTTGGTCTAAGAACCCGATAAGCTTGGAAGCCGTCTCGTCCTTTGTACCTAAAAAGAAAACCCAAGAAAACCGTGAGTAATCGTCAGTGATAACTAAACAAAACCAACTACCTCCTATACTCCTTTTGTTGATAGGGCCGAAAAGGTCCATATGCAACAAATCGAATGTTGAGGATATTGAGTTCTGCTTCTTGGACTTGTGTGTCTTTTTATGTTGCTTGCCCTTCATGCACGGTAGACACTTGTCCTCGAACTGAAAGCTCTTCATTGGCACACCCTGCACCAGTCCATTCTTCGTTATGTAGTTCATCTTTCTTAGGTGCAGGTGAGCCATGCGTCTGTGCCACAGTACCGATTCCGTCTCCGAAGCTTTGGATAAAAGACAGATTGGCCCCATCGAAGTCTCCGGCTTGTTCATATCCAGCATGTACAAGTCATTCTTCCTTGGCGCCCGCATCAATACCCATTCTGCAGGAATCTTGAATCCCGGCTTTAGCACTAACGCCTCAGTGTCAGTAAATAACACTGAGTTCTTCTTATCACAGATTTGAGATAGACTAATGAGATTGTGAACCTGTTTATCAACGTGATAAACTTGGTCCAACTTGATTGTCCCATTAGTGACCACCCCGGTACCCGTGATATTTCCACCCTTGTTATCCGCGAATGATACGAATCCCCGATTCCCACCCTTGAAGTCTGTAAGTAGACCTCGTTCCCCTGTCATGTGCCTGGAGCAGCCACTGTCGACGAACCACTTGTTGTTTGGACCTGTGGTAATCTCCTGCACATGAAAGAAAATAGGTTAGTTATCACGGGGAACCCAAGCCATGACTGACTTGGTAATACCATTCTCGTCCACATACTTAAACTCTTTCAAATACCCATCTCGCCTTTCAGGTGACTTGGGCCTTTGAACTGGGTTCTGTTGTGGTGCCGAGTGAGTTAAGTTCCCTCTTTGCCTTGGAGTAGGCATTTGTTGTGGAGCTCAAGAATAATTCCTATTATATGGCATTTCGGACTGTGATCCCTGAGCTCTTACCGGTGCATATTGTCTAACTGGTGTGTGAGACCTAACTGGAGTGTGTGACCTGCTAGGTGTTGTGCTCCTATAGACTTGTTGTGGTGCTGACCAAGATTGATTAATGACACGATTCAGTGAATTTGTCCTAATCACTTCCTTTGGTCCAACCTTAACCGGTGTGTTTTTCACAACTTGTTTGGGTGCGGCCTGCACAGCTTTCTCGGTACTTTGAGAACTGCTGGTGCTCGCCACACTGGTTGAGGGCTTAACAGGTGTTGGGTTCACTGTCTTAGGTGTAACATCTGCTTTCCTAATCGGACAGTGAGAAGCAACATGCACCTTCTCGTGACATCTAAAGCAAGACATCTTATCTATGGACTTTTTGTGTGTTCCCTTAGATCTAGGTGTCTCACTAGTGTCTATTTCCTTTGGTACATCTACGGTGTCTGGCTCATCGACCTGATCAGCCCAAGTAATTTTCTGTTTTCCTGCAGGTGTTTCACTGGAGGAAGACGCAAAGTTGACTTTCTTAACCTTGACGGTTGAGTCAGCCACCCTAGGTGTATTTTCCACTATAGGCTCTGGTGTCGGTGTAGGTAGGTCCTCTAAGTCTACTGACTTGTCAGTTTTCTCCTGAGGCTGAGGCACATAGTTCGCATTGAAAGGTGGAGGAATTTCATGAAATCCTAGACCTACGGGCTTCTTAGACTGTCTTTGGGCATCTAAAACTTTCCCTAGATTTAGGCTCGAATTCCTAAACTTCTCCAACTTTCTATTTGCCTCTGCTACCTTTACCTTTGTTTCAGCTAGCTCTATGTCCTTGTCCTTAAGACTTTTGGTCAAGGCTTCTACGTGCTCATACATAAGTTCTATCCTAACACACTGCTCACTGAGTTTGTCTTTTAGAACTATGACGTCTTGAGCATTAGCCTTAAGCTTTTCTTTAAGATATTGCTTTATATTGTTTAGGCTAGCATTTTCAATTTTTAAGTTCTCATTTTGAGCGGATATGGTTTTATGTGATTCTAGGACTAGATTTAACCTATCGTTAGAATTAACACACAAAGCACATAATTCACGAAATAGAGAATACGTCAGACTAACCTTTGAGTTATCAGATTCCACGTTGGCCATCTGAGCAGCAAACTCCAGCACTGTCTGATCATTCGCCTTCTCTACCCACATCGGACTGCTGTCCCGTGTGGTCTGCTCGTCCCCATCACACCCAGTTTCCGTAACTTCAGCCATGAAGCCAATAGCATTCGACTCAGGATGTGAACTCCAGTCATAGGTACCATCTAGCTGTCTGTCTGAAGTGACATTGGATAGTAGACCCGCTAGATTGGCTTGAGCAAATGATGAACTTGGAAAGTATCGTTGTTGGGACTGATTTTGGAACTGTCCCTGATGCTGACTCTGCCCTTGGTATGTTTTCACCTTCGGTCTCTGACACTCCCTGGCGAAGTGTCCCAGTCCTTGACAGTTGTAGCATTTTACCTTGGACTTATCAAATCCTATTCCCTTGTTATTCATCTGCAGATTCCTCCCAGTTCTTTTAATGAATCTCTTAACCATCTGGGTTACCATGGCCAGTTGCCATTTAAGATCCATTTCCTCAAGATCATCAGGGTCGACCTGATTGTAGTCTTCATCCCAGAGAGCAGGATCGTTAATCTTCCCTTGAACACATTTTCCGTATGTGGCCACAAAAGAAGCAAGCAGATTCAAATGTTCTTCCGCTGACTTTGCGCTCATGGGCATCTTCGAATAGCTCTGAGATGTCGATGCCTGTTGTACTTAAGGTTGCGGTTCTTTCGATCTTCCTAATCCTAAGAACGCGCGATTCAATGTGTCATCAGTCTCTGCTGGTGACGACGTCTCTCCAGTGAAAAACGCTGTAGCTGTCTTCGGTTCGGCTGCCGCTGAAGGTTTTGTTGTCTTTCCAAAATACATTGCTGGATTCTGGACTTGTTCGTAGTCAGTCTCGGCCTTCAGAAGCTCGAAGTGATATGCCCGCAACGTTCCCACAATATCATCCAGAGATTGAGAATAATACTTGTCCTCGTTCAGCTTGATCATTGCCACATACATAGCCCATTTGGCTGGTAAGGCATCAAGAAGCTTGTTGTTCTTGTCAGTATCAGTAAACTCAATCCCATGACTTTCAAGTTCTGTTATCAGGTGATAGAACCGGGTGATAATATCATCCAGCTGTTCATCCTCAATTGCCTTGAAAATCGCAAACTGTTGTTTCAACAGCTCAGTACGCTTTCTACGAACCCTAGGATTACCCTCACACCTTTTCTCTAGCGACTCCGAAAGTTCTTTTGACGTCTTTTGAGTCCTGAATGTGTGCAGTATGTTTTGAGGCAAAGCCATTCGGATCAGCGAGAAAGCTTTGTTTTCGGCTTCATACAATTTCTTGTCATCCTCCTTCATCATTTGGTATGACAAGACTTTCTGACGGCCTTCAACTTCTGACACTGGTGGAATATACCCTTCGTCGATACAAACCCACATGCGCATGTTATTAAAGCGCACGAAATCGGTAAACCGATCTTTCCACCAGTAGTAATCTTCGACTTTCATCAGCTTGGGCGGAGCGTTTGCCTTCACGACCTCGTGGTCCATTTCTAGGAATTTTTGAAGATTAGACATCTTTCCGAAAGTAATTGAATTTACCTTAATTAATTTAATTCGAAACTAATGTGAATTAACTCTTTTGAATCTAGGTTGATTCGAATGTAATTAGATTCAATTTATTTGGGATTAAATTCGATTAAGGGTTATAATTCAATTAAACTCGAAATTATGTCAGATTCGAAAGTCCTTAGATTCGAAGGTCAGCAAACTCGAAATACAGCAGATTCGAAACCCCAGATTCGAAACTAAGCTAAACTCGAAATAAACTCGAAACTAAGCTAGACTCGAGATCCTATTCGAATGAAGCAACAGACTCGAAACTAGGTAGATTCGAAACCCTCTGAAACAGACTCGAAAGGAGCGTATTTTTGTTAGACTCGACACTAAGTGAAACCCTAATTACCCCTATTAGATTCGAGCGCCGCAAACTTGAAAAACGGCTAACACTTTGATTTTTTGACGTTTTACAGATTAAATCAGTATTTTTCTAACGAAAAATAATGATTTGGATCAAAAACGTGAAAAACCACAAAGTATTTCCCGAATAAGAATTTGCTAAGCTTGAAAACACGTTTTTGAGAGAAAAACCGTCCAACTAGCGTCAAGAAACCTAGAATGTATCTAGATGAACACGAAGAACACCAAGAACACTCTGTAGGCTCTGATACCACTTGTAAGGTCTACCACTACGAGATCTATCTAGACGCGGAGCCGTCAACGAGTGCGGAATCCTCGTTAACGGGTAGACGGAAACAACTCTCAACTACGTAACACGGAGACTATCAGAGGCTGAACGAACGACACACGAACGATCCTACGAACTGATTCTCTCCGAAAGAACACGCTCAAAGCTGATAAACTCGAGATCGCTTATTGCTTAATTCCTCACGAATTCTGCAAAAAGTCTGATAATATCTCGAGTCTATCCGTAATTATAGACCCTGATTCGAGTCTGTTATGGGCCAAACTCGAATCTGGCCCAAGGCCCATTCGAGTCTGTCCACAAAGACACTCTCGAATCTGGTCATATTCGAATCTATGGCTACATTCGAATCTATCACAGATTCGAATGCCAAGCCTTGTATGATTCGAATCTAGCATTTCACATAAACAACTAAGTGTTGAAACTTATGTTTTTACCTTATGAATGATTTTATCTTTGTACTTTATGTTTGAACTTCTTGTAATACGTTACATCAAGTTCAAACATACAAACACTAATAAATATCAACCATATATAAACATATATAACAAACACTAGCTAGAATCACAATGTAGGATCACTTAGACTGCTATCGTCACACAGGATGTACCAACACATAATTTCGAACTTACATAAGTTCGAAATCCAACACATTCGAATTTCTACAAGTTTGAATTTATTTTAAAACATGATGAATATGTTCGAAGTCGGTCAATTTCATACCAAAATCTAAGATTTTAACCCCATTTGACTTTAAAAGTAGTATAGACTAGTCCTATTGGGTTCTAATCGAAGTTATATGAGTTTTATTTGAAGTTTCACCGGTTAAAACTTGTGATTTTGAACCACATAGTTTAAACCCAAAAACCTTCAAATAAAATCGATTTTTTGCCATAAAAGAGTCCTAAACTACCCAAACTTTGTATAATAGTGATTACTATACCTAAGCGTGTGAGTAGGTTCGAGAACAATGAGCAAAACTTCGTAAAATAGGAATAAAATCGAAACGACAAGTTCGAATGAATATGTTCGAAATCGCTAGTCACAAGTTCGAAGGTATAAAATCGAAGGTAGGTGAATTAAATGATTCACTGTTGACCTATTTATACCAACAACCTTCGAAGTTGATATAAATTCAAAGTTACTGACAAATTCAAAGTTTAATTCAATTTTGTCTTAAATTTGAACTTAAATGAAAATTTTGAAAATCCTTGAATAAAATTCAACTTTTTCGTGTAACGGAATTTTACAAACGTTGCAAAATTATTTACACCAAGCAATAGATTTTCACGCAATATTTGTTTATTCAACCAAAAATGCATCCTAGTAAGTTTGACATTTTTCCTACTTAGAATAAAATTTTAAAAATAAAATAAAATAAAATTTGATCTAAATTTAAACTTAAGTTATTCAAAACTACTTTTAAAAATTTACAACCTAAACTAACAGAATATTTTTGTGAGAAAGTCAAAGAAAGGTTCAATCAGATAGCGGTGTCAATACGCACTTTCAGTATTACACTTTCACACTTAGGAATTTTTGATTCCTTTGATTGTTTGTCGTGGAATACAAACCAAGTCGATTGTCGGTATGATTTTCCCTTTAAACATTTAATACTTTGGAATATCCCTTGGCCTTTTTATTTATCAAGAAACTACCTTACGTGTCCCATACTTAGACATACTTCTACGATCAAGGCAGACACACATTGATTATAACATTTCGGTATTGCAAATTTTCTTTAAAAGGCAAACGTCGGACACAGTTCTGTATTTACATATAACAGAGTGTCTTAGTTTGTCTTCAAGTTTATTCAAAGCAAGCAAGACATCGGTGACAGGATTGTACTTACATACAACAAAGCAATTTATCTTCCTAACCCGAATCAAAACAGAGGTGACAGGTCTGTACTTAAGTATAACAGAACGACTTGTTTTGACTCTCTCTTTTTATCAAAATTTTTCTTTTCTTTTCTTTTCTTTAAGTTGTATTTGATGTTGCTATACATTCCCCAGAAGATTTGCATACCTCATTTAGAATCATTGTCTGTATGTCTTTAACATAGAAATTAAGACCATTTGGTCATACATCTAAGTTAGTTACACATATGACTTTTTCTTGAATATTTCATTAGCTTTTGAGATTCCTTTGTGTATTATGCCTACCGACACATCAAACAAGAAAATGTACAACACTTCGTGTTTAAGGTGCATTACATGTGAAAATTAACACTTAGAGATTGTATCGACTGTGCTAATTTTCGTCACTTTGAACCTATGTATCTAAGACTTAACTCTATTTTCTAATATTCTCTTTTTTGAGCTTTTTATGGTCTTCTCTCTTTTTTTCTTTTGTTTTTCATAAATAAGAATAAGCTAATAAAGTAACCTACTAACTTACTATAAAAGGAAATAAATTCTACTTAACTACTAACTTACTATAAAAAGAAAGAAAATACCCTAAGGTCAAGTTACTCTGGATTACGTATACTATTCAGTTGAACTAACAACTCAAGCGTGACCTATCAAAAGCTTTAGTAAATAAATCAGCATTGTTATATTCCGTTGCCACTTTTACCAGTTTTATCAAGTTCTTTTCAGCACAATCACATATAAAATGATGTCTTATGTCTATTTGCTTTGTTTTACTGTGTTTAACTGGATTATCAGTGATAACAATAGTAGATTGGTTCTCTATCCTAATGGGAGTATAAGTGTAAGTCAAACCGTAATCCCGCAATTGTTGTTGTGTCCGCAAAACCTGTGAACAGCAACTACCAGCAGCTACATATTCGGCCTCACACGTTGACACGGCTACCGAAGTCTAATTCTTGCATTGCCAGAATACGAGTCTCCCTCCAAGGAACTGACAACCTCCAGTTGTTGACTTCCGGTTCAAGCTGCAACCTCCATAGTCGGAATCCGTGAATGCTTCCAATTCCAGATCACCATCCGCGTGATACCAAAGTCCCAGCTTCGGTTTCGACTTGAGGTATCTCCGAATCCGCTTCACAGCTTTCATATGCATTTCTTTCGGATTCGCTTGAAACCTAGCACAAATACACACAGCAAACATAATGTCAGGTCTAGAAGCAGTTAAATACATGAGTGATCTGATCATGGCCCGATATAGAGTCAGATCCACATCAGTATCACTTTCTGTACCCGGTCTGAGGTAGTGATTCACTTGAATCGGTGTGCTAAAGTGAGCAGTCAGCTTTGTTCCCTCCATCCTGAAGCGTTCTAGAATATCGTAGACATACTTCGTCTGATGGATTAACATGCCCTCCTTTCTCTGTTCAACTTGCAAACCCAGAAAGAAATTCAACTCTCCAATAGCATTCATCTCAAACTTTGACTTCATCACCTTCTCGAAATCTTTGCACATCTGCTCGTCTGATGACCCGAAAATGATGTCACCCACGTACACTTGTACCAAGATAAAATGTTCACCCTTCCTCTTCACAAACAATGCACTATCAATTCTCCCTCTTTCAAACCCGTTGTCCAAAAGTTGAGTTGATAAAGTTTCATACCATGCCCTGGGTGCCTGATGCAATCCATACAGAGCCTTATCAAGACTATACACTATGTCTGGATACTTTGGATCTTTAAACCCGGGTGGTTGCTCAACGTACACCAGCTCCTTGACCTTTCCATACAGAAAGGCACTCTTTACATCAAGTTGATAGACTTTAAAGCCTTTGAAGGATGCAAATGCCAGAAACAAATGGATTGCCTCAAGCCTTGCCACTGGCACAAACACCTCGTTGTAATCGATTCCTTCTTCTTGGTTGAAACCCTTTACGACAAGTCTTGCCTTGTTGCGAGTAACGATTCCCCGATCATCTCTTTTGCACTTAAAAACCCACTTGGTTCCTATTGCAACTTCTCCTCGAGGTAAGGGCACTAACTCCCACACTTCAAGCTTTCGGAATTGTGACAGTTCTTCTTGCATCGCTTCAACCCAAGAATTGTCTTTCAGTGCCATCTGCACATTCTTCGGCTCTATTTGTGAGATAAAACACGAATAAAGGCAAGTGTGAAAAGCCTCGAAGTCATTAATCATCGGCAACGGCACTGTGTTGTTATTCAAACTACTCTTAGTTCTCACACCAGCATTCGGATTTCCTATGATGCTCTTTACCGGATGATCCTTATTTATTCTAGATATTTCAATCTCATCGACCCCAAGATTATCTCCTAAGTTTGATCCTATTTCACCTAATGGGGGAAAGACTTCAGATGCTACATTCTCTTCCTCGTGATCACTTTCCTCGGAGTTAAATTTAGTAGTCTGATTCTCGTTTGTAGGTAACTCAGAATCATTCTCTGCTGGAGACCCATCTTCTGTCGTTGTAGGCTTAGAAGTTGATGGAATGCTCGTCTTTGGAAAACCTTGACCATCGTCATTCAGATTTAATGACGATAAGTCATGTTCAATTGTACCTGCATTTCCATCCAAAGGAATGTTAAATGATTCAAACAATTTGTCATAATCAAATATCCATTCTGGACCAGTTTGGGGTTCATGTGTAAAACTTGTTACATCAATGTTATACACAATCTCTACCGTACCGCTTGATTTGCTAAAATCCCTTTGTTTGGTGAGTTCGGCACATAACATAGGAAATAACCTTCGTTAGCCTTTTCACAAAACGTAGGTTGATGTTTTGTTTTCATTAATGTACACGGTACCCCAAACGGTTCGAAGCCAGTTAAATTTGGTGGTGTTTTATTCAAAACTTCATAACAGGTTTTGTTCAATGATTTGACAGTAAGGACCCGATTTAAAACATGACAAGCGGTATTCACTGCCTTCCCCCAGAACATGGTAGGAAGCTTTGAATCCGAGAGCATGGTCCTTGCTGCCTCAATCAAGGTCCTGTTTTTCCGTTCTGCCACCCCATTTTGTTGTGGCTTATAAGGTGCACTAAATTGATGCACTATGCCTTTAGATAGGCAATATACACCAATTACTGTGTTTTTAAACTCTGTTCCATTATCACTCCTATTACGTTTTACCCGCGTACCATAGGAGTTTTCGACATGGTCTAAGAACCCAATCAACTTTGCAGTTGTCTCGTCCTTCGTACCTAAAAAGAAAACCCATGAGAATCATGAGTAATCATCAGTGATTACTAAACAGTACCAACTACCACCTATACTCCTTTTGTTGATAGGTCCGAATAGGTCCATATGCAACAAATCGAAAGTGGAAGATATCGAGTTCTGAGTCTTTGACTTGTGTGATTTCTTGTGTTGTTTGCCATTCTTGCACGGTACACACTTGTCCTCAAACTGAAAACTCTTCATCGGGACACCTTGCACCAATTCATGTTTCGTGATATAGTTCATTTTTCTCAGGTGCAAGTGTGCCATGCGTCTGTGCCATAAGACCGCTTCGGTCTCTGAAGCTTTAGATAAAAGAGAGATTGTTCCCATCGACGAATCGGAGATGTTCATGTCCAGCATGTACAAATCGTTCTTCCTTGGGGCTCTCATCATAATCCACTGATCTTCAGGAATTTTGAATCCCGGCTTCAGCACTAACGCTTCAGTATCAGTAAACAACACTGAATTCTTCTTATCACAGATCTGAGAGACACTAATGAGATTATGAGCAAGTCTACCAACGTGATATACTTGATCAAGTGTAATAGTCCCATTAGTAATCACTCCTGTTCAAGTGATATTTCCTCCTTTGTTCCCATCAAATGATACAAAACCATTGTTCCCTCCCTTGAAGTCTGTGGGTATACTTCTTTCTCCAGTCATGTGCCTTGAGCAACCACTGTCGACGAACCACTTGTTGTTTAGACCTGTATTTCGCTCCTGCACATGAAATAAAACAAGTTAGTTATCATGGGGAACCCAAGCCATGACTGACTAGCTAATACCGTTCTCATCCACATACTTGAACTCCTTCAAAAACCCATCTCTCCTTTCAGGTGACTTGGGTGTTTGATTGAGAACCTGTTGTGGTGCCGAGTGATTTAAATTCACTCTTGGCCTTTGGTTAGGCATTTTCTGTTGAGCCCTCGAATAATTTCTATTATAGGGCATTTCTGATTGATATCCCTGGGCTCTACCTGGTGTTTGATGTCTTACAGGAGTGTGTGACCTAACTGGAGTGTAAGCTCTTCTAGGTGTTGTACTCCTATAGACTTGTTGAGGTCCTGACCTAGATTGATTAGGGACTCTATTCGGTGAATTAGTCCTAACCACTTCATTTGGTCTACCTGACACAGGTGTTTGTCTAACAGCAGTCTTTGGTGTGGCATGCACAATCTTCTTAGTGTTTTGAGAACCACTTGTGCTTGCTACACTTGGTGAAGGTGTATGTTGTTCAGGCTTTCCAACATTAGGTCTTCCTATATGGACAGCTAGACGCAACATGTCCCCTTTCATGACATCTAAAACAGGATATTTTATCTAAAGACTTCTTATGAGTGCCCTTTGATTTTGGTGTCTCACTAGTGTCATGTTCTTTCTTCTCAACTATTGTGATTGTTTTCTCTTTCCGATTATTAAAGTCTAGTTTAGCTTCTCCTAGAATTTTATCACTAGAAGACTGCACAAATTTGACTTTCTTAATCGTAGCATTATTATTATTCACCTTAGTTGCTTTATCCTTATCAGATTCAGATACAGGTTCAACTGCTACCTCTGACTCAATTGGCTTATCAGTTTTATCCTGAGGTTGAGGCACATAGTTATCATTAAAAGGTGGAGGACTCTCATTATAACCTAAACCTACTAGTTTCTTAGATTGACCTTGTGCATCTAAGATTTTCCCTAGATTCAGTGAAGAGTTCCTAAACTTTTCTAACTTACTATTTACCTCTGCAACCTTAACCTTTGCTTCAGCTAGCTCTACCTCTTTAATAGTTAGCTCTTTGGTTAAAGCCTCAACATGCTCATACATTAGTTCCATCCTAACACACTACTCACTTAGTTTGTCTTTTAGAACTATTACATCTTGAGCATCTGCTTTTAGCTTATTCCTAAGATCCTCTTTGATATCTAGGAGGCTAGCATTATCTGATTTTAAGGATTCAATTTGAGCAGTTAAATTACTATGTGTTTCTAGAACTAAATTCAATCTATCATTAGAAGTAGCACATAAAACACATATATCACGGAATGTAGAAAAGTTCAGAATTACCTTTGCATGATCAGATTCCACGTTAGCCATCTGCACGGCAAACTCTAGAACGGTCTGATTATCTGACTTCTCCACCAACACAGGACTTTTATCATTCTGTTCTCTGTCCTCTGTTACTTTCTCTGCTACGACATCTCCAGACTCTGTTACTGCAGCCATGAAGGCTCTAGCATTAGTCTCTGGATGTGATCTCCAATCATATGTCTCATCAAGCTGTTTGTCAGATGTTATATTCGTTAACAGGCCAACGATATTCGCTTGATTACCCGAATTAGCAGGCTGATATCTCCCCTGAGATTGATTCTAATAGTTTTCAACCTTGGGTCTTTGACACTCTCGAGCAAAATGTCCTAACCCCTGGCAGTTATAGCACATAACCTTGGATTTGTCAAACCCAATCTTATTGTTGCTAACGTTCAGATTTCTGCCTGTCCGTATTATGAATCTCTTGACCCTCTGAGTCACCATGGCTAGTTGCCATTGAAGATCCATTTCTTCCAAATCATCAGGATCCACTTGATCATAGTCCTCTTCCCATAACGCAGGATCGTTAGTTTTACCTTGCACACATTTCCATATGCTGCAACAAATGAAGCCAAAAGATTCAGATGAGATTCGGCTGATTGTGCACTCATAGGCATCTTTGTGTACTGTTGAGAAGTAGATGCTGATTGATTCGGTTTCTCTTCCGGTTCGGAATACCATAAGAAAGCCCGGCTGCCTAAGTCTTCTACATCCACTGGAGTCGATGCTTCACCCGTGTAGAATGCTGTAGCTGTCTTTAGTTCACTATTGACTGAAGGTTTGGACTTTCCAAAATACATGTCCGGA
This sequence comes from Centrapalus pauciflorus, assembly GCA_020465985.1. Lineage (NCBI taxonomy): Eukaryota > Viridiplantae > Streptophyta > Magnoliopsida > Asterales > Asteraceae > Centrapalus > Centrapalus pauciflorus. Next base: position 57,114 of record JAANYP010004503.1, on the reverse strand, counting down.
TCTTGTACCTGGTCATATTCCCGTTCCTTCTTGAGTAACTGAAAGTTGTAAGCCCTCAGCGTTCCAATGACTCCTTCGAGAGTAAGAGTTTCGAATTTCTCTTCATCATGCTTTATGAGCGCTACATACATCTCCCATTTTGCTGGTAAAGCATCAAGAAGTTTGTCAATCTTCTGTAATTCACGATACTCGACATCGTGATTATCCAACTCAGTCAATAAGTGATAGAACCTAGTGATAGTCTCATCCAGCTTTTCGTTTTTCAATGCCTTGAAAATTGTGAACTGCTTCTTGAGCATCTCGGTTCTTCCTTTCTGAACCCTCGGATTGCCCTCACACCGTTTCTCGAGTGCATCCCACAACTCTTTCGATGTTCGATGATTCCTGAATGTGTGAAGAATCTCCTGAGGTAGTGCCATGCGAATGATAGAAAACGCTCTGTTCTCAGCCTCATATAGTTTCTTGTCAGCATCCTTCATCTTCTGATATGTAAGGACTCTCTGACGACTCTCAAACTCGTGAGTAGGCGGAATGTATCCTTCATCGATACAGATCCACAACCGCATGTCATTGAAACGAGCAAAATCAGCAAACCTATCCTTCCACCAATAATAATCTTCCAACCCCATCAGCTTGGGTGGTGAGTTTGCCTTACCGACTTCGTGGTCCATTTCGATAAACTTTTGCAAATTGGTCATTCCTTCTAAACCTTTTGAATTAGAAGTTAATTAATTTAATTTGAAATTAATTTAAATCAACCCTTTCGAACTTAGGTAAGTTCGAATTTGGTTAATATTAAGTTCGTTAGAAATTAAATTCCAAATTAAGTTCGAAATCAACAAATTCGAAATTCTGACAAGTTCGAGGTTCTTGACAAGTTCGAAATCTGACAAATTCGAATGCTAGCAAATTCGAATCTCAGCCAAATTCGAATGAAACCCTAAAATAAATTCGAGAGAAGCGTATTTTCTGACAAATTCGAACAAACCCTAATACCCCCTATGTTCGAGAGCCGCAAGTTCGAAAAACGGCCAAAGGTTCGATTTTTTCAACTTTTCAGTTTAAACCAAAGTTTTTAGGACTAAAAACTATGATTTCGACCAAAATGATGAACTAATATGAACTTTTCCCCGTTATGTTGCTTGTAAAACTCGAAAAATTAGCCAAAAAGTGATTTTTCCGTCCAAAAACGCCAAGAAACCACAGATGTTGCTTGTGCACGCGAAGAACACCACGAACACCGTAATGGCTCTGATACCACTTGTAAGGTCGCCTTCCAACGAAACCTATCTTGATGTGACACCGTCCAATGAGTGCGGAATCCTCGTTAGCGGTTTGACGGATAGACCACGCACACGAAAACCGGAGACACACACGATGATAGACGAACAATCGAACGCCTCGACACGTGATTCTCTCCAAGAACAAACTCTCAAACACCTTGCAAGTTCGAGATCGCCTCTGCACTAATCGTCTCACAAATTCTGCAAAAGTTGTTAATTAAAATGAATTAACAACTAATTATATCACCTGGTTTGAACTTGCCCAAGACAAGTTCGACTAAGCCCAAGGGCTTTCGAACTTGTCCTCCATAAGTTCGAACCATGACCTTTGAACTTATGTTTGAACTTATGTTTGAACTTATCTTTGAACTTATTGTAACACATTAATTACACCAAGTTCAAACATACATACAATCAATATCAAACATATATTATCAAACATATAACAAACATATATCAAAAACGTATTAATATGCAATAACAAACAAATTGACTATTACAAAATATTGTCTATACTTAGACTGCTATCGTCACACATGATGCACTAACAGGGTAACAAATCCGGCAGCACGCAAAGCTGTCAATAACATCTCGAGTTTAAACTCGTGATGGCCTAATGTGGATGGCGTTTGTTTGTCCGCACCAGGTCTTCCTTCCAACATCTCTGGCTCCTCTGCGGGAAGCTCAGATCTGAAAGTTGTTGGAGCCGCCATGAAGGCGGCTTGTTCATGAGTGAACGCCACCGAGGCATTGTGCTTTGTGTGAGGGGGTGTGAGCTGTGGTCAAAGGAGGGGTGGTCACGGGGGACGACATGTGACCTGATTCAACATCACCTCTCTCCGAGTTAGAGGGTGATGGTGTATGAGCTGATTCCCCGTGGAATGAAGCTATTTCCCGTAGAGGGGAAACCGAGTGGATGGTTGGGGTGATTTCGACCACTGGACAAGTGGTCTTATGTTAGGTAGTCCGACTGATTGGGCTTAGAACACCCTCAGAGAAAGTACCCTCTTCCCTCAATTGGATAAAGACGGTCCTTTCAGAGTCGAACGCCTCTTCCTACTCTCCTGCTCCTCCCTCTCTCTCCTCAGAACCCAGAATATTTTCAATTACTGCCTTTACACCCTCAATCTCACTAAAACGCTCCTCACCTTGGACTGGTTAGGCTCAGTCGGTTCTGACTGAGCCTCATCCGGATACACGGCCATTAAGTAATCCCTTACCCTCTCTGTCTGATCTGCCTATTGAAGCAATGACAAAGGAATGTCCATTACTGCAACATCTGAAGTGTCTTTGGGAATTTTTATGCGTTGATGTGACGTCATGTTGTAGACGTTGGCCTTCGGGCGTTCGTGTCATCGTGCTGATCTATTGCATATTGAATGATGATCTGAAGGAACCTTTGGAATGGAATGTACTGACACCCTATTTTTGTTCTTTCCTCGAGAACTGCTCTCTTCAATTCCTCAAAAACAAACGCCGCATAGACACAGTGGCAGTCTGTTAGGCACAAAAAGGCCTCAGTCAAACCTGCTCTACATCTTAGGGGGAGCTATTTAATCAAACCTGTTTGATGCACTTGAAAGTATAATTTAAGGCCTGTTTATGCCTTATTGAAACCTGAAAAGTGATTTGCAATATTAGCCAAAACTGTTTACCCAGTTGCATTCGTTGCAACAAATGCAGATTGTCCAAGTTGTTCTGTCTGCTTAACAGGATGGAAATAAAACTGTCTACGCTGCTCTGTTCTGTTGTGCAGCTTGGACAGATTCTAAGTGTTCTGTTCTTTGTGAACAGAACCTGTTCTTTGTGAACAGACTAAACACTTTATGGAATATGTTGGTCGTCATATATTGTTTTTGGCTACAAGACCAGATTACAAGTCGAAGACAAAGTGGAAAACAGTAATTGCAAAAGCCTGCCTACGATGTTCTGTTACATGTAGACAAATGGATTTCCGAAAAGGGCGATAGACCTTTTCTTATATCAAAATGGCCTTAATAAAAGAAGAAAGATGCAAAGTTGACATTCCTCTTTTGGTTAAAGCCTTATGCAACAGTGACAAAAAGAAAAAGACAAAGATTCTGCCACTTGAAGACAAGTCTGCTTTATCAGAATGTGCAGAAAAGGTGTTTTGTCTTTTTGGAAAGACATCCCACTATCTCATCGTCCAATGAAGAAGCTTCACTGAGATTCTCAGTGAGAGTATAAAAGAAAGCTTCTAAGGATTGTTAGATAACCAAGAGTGAGAAATCAGATCGTGCATTAAAGTGTGTTTTTCATGCATGCAAGTCTGCTTGAATATAACAGTATGTGTGTCTAAGCTGTTCATACTCAAGTTGTCCATCTGTGTCTTGTAAAATTATTGAGTTCATCTAAGTGAGTGTATCCATTGTATCTAGTCTGAGTGTGTCTTAGATTAGTTGAAACATCTATTGTAACTGTCATCTCAGCTTGAACCTTTCCGCAGTCAACCTTGTTTGTAATTAACATTTGTTAATAGTATACACAAACATTGAGAAAAGAGTGTTGAATTTTAATTTGCTGTATTCACCCCCCCCCCCCCTCTACAGCTTAGAACAATACTCTAGGGAAACCTTTTGGGACCTACAACAGGTATCAGAGCAGATAGAGTGTGTGTTAACTCTAGATCTCTCATTCTCCCAACTTTCCCAAGAACAACAATGCTGCCAGTTCCTACTCTTACTATGACAATGGTTCAATGGCCAAACCCCCCAAGTTCAATCATCAAAACTTCTCTGCTTGGAAATGCAGAATGATGCTCTACTTAGAGAATCTGGACGTACAACTGCCATAGATAGTAATGGAAGGTCTCTATGTGCCAACTTCTGTTACTACTATCACTCCTGCTATTGAAGGAGCTACCCCTGATATCAGAACCTTTGAGAATGCCAAAGCTCAATGGTCTGATGAAGACAAAAGGCTGGTTGCTCTTGATGCAAAAACCAGGAATAACCTAGTCATTTCTCTTCCTGATGATGTGTTCAAAAGGTTGAGAAAATGAAGACTGCAAAGGAGATGTGGGATACTTTGTGTACTGCCTATGACAGTCCCACTATCACACTGGATAACAGGATTAACAACCTTCTTAGACAGTATGAACTCTTCTTTGCAAAACCAAAGGAGTCTCTCACAGAAACATATACCAGGTTCACTGCTCTTATCAATGATCTCAAAGCTGTTGGGATGACAAAGGACAGCCTGACTCTGGTAAACAATTTCTTGGACATCCTGCCAGAAGAATGGAACTATTTTGCTACTATATTGAGAAATTCAGGCATCATCAAAGGTATGGATCTTGTAAATCTGTATGGATCCCTACTGAATGATGAGCAGTCAAGGCAACAGAAAAGAAATGCCTTGGAAATGTCTAAGAGAGGTGCTGCCTTAGTGGCCAGCGTGAGACAACTTGTTGGTCAGGTATGTGATGTGTTCACACAACCTTATCAACAGGCTGATGATGAAAGGGAAGAGATGTCTGAAGAGGAAGACTGTGAAGATCTTGCTGAACTTGATGATGAGCAAATGATTGCAATGCTTGTCAAAAAGTTCAACAAAAAGAGGTTTGGTGGAAGAATGCTGCAGAGGAACTCAAATGCTGTCAAAAAGAAAGCATTTGATAAAACTAAGGCTGAGTGCTTTAAATGTGGAAAAACTGGTCACAAAGCTGCTGACTGTGTGTCGAAAGCTGTTGGTAGGTCATCCAAACCATTCAAGACAAACAGAACGATGGCTACAGGGTTAAGTACCTTATGGCCATGGCAAAGCTGAAAAAGTTAGAAAACTCAGTGGCTTCCAACAAGCAAAAGGGACTCATGGCTGAGACATGTGATTGGGAGGAATATGACTCATCTTCAGATGAGGAAGATAACAACTGTCTGATGGCCAACACTAATGTCCCATCAACAAGCAACTTCAAACAAGACCTGGCTGAAGCTGAAACCTTCAGCAGCTTAGAGAACTGGAATCCCATAATTATGTACAAGGTACAAAACTTTATGGCTTACAGTTCTGATGAAAAAGTAAAAATGTTTGAATACATGCTTGTTGATTTAAAAGCTGCTGTTGAGAAGCACAATGCTTTACTGTCTGAAATCTCTAAGCTTAAAACTGATCTTGACATAAAATCTAGCAAACTGAACAGTTTCCATAAGTTGGAAACTGAGCTTGATGAATTAAAACACATCAACTCCATTTTACTAGAAGAAAAGAGAGAGACAGACATAAAACATGCAAAGCTTCATAAGATAGTTAACTCTTGGTGCCAATCTGCATAAAAAGTCAGCCTTTGCATTAGTCAACAGATCCCTGCACAAATCCAAGCCTACCTTGGAGGGGATCTTGACAAAGTAGCTTTTATTGTTGAGATAAATAATCTGAAAGATGACTTATCCATTCTTGGTGAGCTTCCTAGCACTTTCATTCAGAAAGTAAATGGTAAGCTAGTCTCAACAAACAGGTTTGTCAGGCCTCAAAAGAAAGCTCCAAAAGCTGATGATGGTATATGTTCTCCATCAAATCAGCTTGCTAAGTGCTCTGCTGATTCACACAAGCAAAAGAAAGGAAAACAAGCTTAAGCTGCAGCTGTGGACTCTAAATCTGTTGACAAAACAGACTCTGGATCCAAAGCTGATGGTAAGAGACTTGTTAATCCTTTTGATGCTAATCATTTTGAGAAAAAATTTTCAAAAGGTAAGCAGCCTGCTTTCAACAGGGGTAAGTCTCATGTTGAAAGCAAATCTGCTGTGGTTTCAAATAAGTTTTTAAATCATAGTGGAAATTTGGTTATAAATGAAGGTAAGTCTTTCAGAACCAAAAGCAGTGATCATGTTGATAGGCAACATCAATCACATCTCAGTAAGGGCAAAGACAAAGCCATTGCTCAATCTGAGAAACTTGGGAATAAGTTTCTCAAACCTGTGGAAGGTCAAAAGCCAATCAAGCTTCCTGTGTTTGATATCTGTCCTCCCAAAAAGAGGAAAGAAGATACAGGCAAAGCTGTTGCTATTGTGCCTTCCACCCAAACTGTTGATTCATCTAAAAATAGCAATAAGTTTGCTAAACCTGCTGATAGAATCAACAAAAATATTTCAGAATATGTTTCTGGAGGTTCTTCTTCCAAAAGGCTAAAAAGAGAAAATGCAATAAGTGTGGGAAGAAGACACATACGGCCAAAGACTGTCCTCAAACTGAGGACATGAGGCCTGTTGACTCTACTAGTTCCATCATTGCAAAAACAAGCAGTGTTGGAAGTAACATAGTCAATGAGGATGGTATCTAAGCTGATACCATCCAAATAGGAAATATTAGTGTGGATATCACTGGTCCATCAACAAAGGTTGATGAAGTAGGAGAACTCATCCCTATGATGAGTTCCCCTAAATATGACTAATACTTTCTCATGACACTCTGCAGGACAAACAACCATCCCAGGTTTGGTACTTGGACAGTGGCTGTTCAGGACATATGACAGGTTGCAAGGACCTACTGAGTGATCTCAGGCCTGAGAAAGGGCCAAAAGTCACATTAGGTGACAATGTACAGGGATCCACAAAAGGGTATGGAACTCTTCAAGTTGGTGCTGCAGTTTTCAAAAGGGTAGCTTATGTGGTTGGGCTGAAACATAATCTTGTGAGCATAAGTCAACTGTGTGATGCTGGCTACAAGGTTAACTTAATGTTGTGTTGTGTGCACAACGAAAGAAAGGTGTATGTGTTGTGGACATGAAATCCGCTGAACCCACAACTGAAACCTGCTTTATCTCCAAAAGCAATGCAGACCTGAACTGGTTATGGCACAAAAGGCTATGACACCTGAACTTCAAGAATATCAACAAACTCTGTAAGAAAGAGTTGGTAACAGGTTTGCCTTCTATAACCTTTGTTAAGGATAAACTCTGCACAGCTTGTGAGAAAGGTAAGCAGAGAAAATCATCTTTTAAATCTAAGCACAATTTCTCTATTGATACTCCTCTCTTCTTAATCCACATGGACTTGTTTGGACCAGTCAGTGTCCCAAGTCTAGGAGGAAGAAGATACACTCTAGTAATGGTTGATGAGTTCTCCAGGTTTACATGGGTGATCTTTCTGAAGAGCACAGGAGAGGCTGCTATAGAAATCATTGGATTTATCAAAAGGATGGAAATGCTGAATTGTGCTCAAGTCAAGCAGCTTAGAAGTGATCATGGTACTGAATTTAGAAATAGTACTCTTGAGGACTTCTGTGAAGAAAGAGGGATCTCACAGAACTTTTCAGCAGTAAGAACTCCATAACAAAATGGAGTTGCTGAAAGGTGAAACAAAACTCTCATTGAAGCTGCTAGAACCATGTTGTATGCATCAGGTTTACCTTCATCATTCTGGGCTGAAGCTGTCAACACTGCTTACTTCACCCAAAATAGATCCTTGGTGGTGAAAAGGTTCAACAAGACTCCCTATGAGTTACTCAAAGGGAGGAGGCTAAACATTAACTACTTCCATGTGTTTGGATGTCCCTGCTTCATTCTGAATCAAAGGGACTAACTGGCAAAGTTTGAACCCAAAGTTGATGAAGGTGTGTTTGTTAGATATTCTGCTATCTCCAAAGCATACAGAGTATACAACAACAAGAGAAAGGTGATGGATGAATCTATCAATGTCACCTTTGAAGAGTCTAGGAGTGCCTCCACCAAAGCTGTTCCTGAATGAATTTCAGGGGAATTCAGCTTTGATGATCTTATGCATTCCATCAGTGAAGAAAAGGACTCAAAAGCTTCCACTACATCCAGAGTGGAACCTGCTAATCATGATGGACATGATGATGATTATGTTGATACACCCTGTATGAATAAGTGTACTGACATAATTACAACTTCATGTCGTGAATCAATCAATGCTGATTTTCCTGGATCGTCCACTGATATGTTCAACAATGGAGAGTCATGCTCAACAAGTGAACAGACTCAAGATATCAGTGTGTCTGAAAATCTTGAGAGCTGCTCAATAGGACATGTTGAAGATACAAATAACTCAGGAGAATCCTCATTGAAGCAAGATCCTAAGTGGATCAGGTGTCACCCAAATGATCAAATAATTGGTGACATAAACAAAGGGATGCAAACAAGATGGGACAGCTTAGGGAACTTTTGTATGTTTTCTAGCTTTGTGTCACTAATGGAGCCTAAGAAAGTGGATGAAGCACTTAAAGATGCCAATTGGATCACTGCCATGCAAGAAGAACTCAATCAGTTTGAGAGAAACAAAGTATGAAAGCTGGTCCCTGCTCCTAAAGGAAAAACAATAATTGGCACCAAATGGGTTTTCAGGAACAAGATGGATGAGCAAGGTCATGTCATCAGAAATAAGGCAAGACTAGTTGCTCAAGGCTACAGACAGGAGGAAGGCGTTGACTATGATGAAACATTTGCTCCTGTGGCCAGGTTAGAGGCAATTCTTTTGTTTCTAGCCTACGCTGCACATAAGAGCATGAAGGTATTTCAAATGGATGTGAATAGTGCATTTTTGAATGGTAAGCTGCAAGAAGAAGTCTATGTCAAGCAACCTGCAGGTTTTGAATAAGAACATCATCCAGGTTTTGTCTATAAGTTGGAGAAAGCCCTCTATGGTCTAAAACAAGCCCCTAGAGCCTGGTATGACACTCTAACTGATTTCCTTATGAGCAATGGTTGTTACAGTGGTAAAGTGGATACCACACTGTTCATAAAAAAGGTGAAGTCTGATATTATGCTTGTTCAAATTTATGTGGATGACATAATATTTGGTTCTACTAATGAGCAGTTATGCAAAAATTTTTCACTACTCATGAAATCAAAATATGAAATGAGTATGATGGGAGAACTTACTTTCTTTTTAGGATTACAGGTTAAACAAACCTCAAATGATATTTTCATAAATAAAAGAAAGTATACTTTATATCTATTGAAAAAGTTTAAATTTGATCAAAGTTCTCCTATCAAAACCCCAATGGCAACCAATGTAAACTTGGATGCAGATGTCAGTGGCAAAGCTGTTTCAGTAATAGCTTATAGAGGCATGATTGGGAGCTTGCTATACTTAACTGCCAATAGACCAGATATTATGTTTGCCACCTGTTTATGTGCTAGGTTTCAAGCTGATCCTAAAGAATCACATCTAGCTGCTGTAAAAAGAATCTTCAGATACCTTAAGGGTACACCAGGTTTGGGTCTCTGGTATCCAAAAGACTCAAGCCTTGAGCTAACAGGATATTCAGATTCTGATTTTGCAGGCTTTAGGCTGGACAGAAAAAGCACAACAGGTGGGTGTCAACTCCTTGGTGGTGAGTTGATAAGTTCGTGTAGCAAGAAGCAGAAATCAGTTTCTACTTCTACTACTGAAGCTGAGTATATTGCTGCTGGAAGCTGCTGTGGGCAGATTCTATGGATGCAGCATCAGCTTGAAGACTATGGACTTGTATATAGGAAAACCCCTATTCTGTGTGATAATACAAGTGCCATATCTATCTCCAACAATCCAGTATTTCATTCTAGAACAAAGCATATAGAGGTCAGACATCATTTCATGAGGGATCACATCCAGAAAGGTAATGTGGATATAAGTTTTATTTCCATAGATGAACAGCTTGCAGACATTTTCACCAAGCCTCTTGATGAAAAGAAGTTTAATTATCTAGTAAGCAAGCTGGGCATGCTAAATAAAAGTAAATAAGTATCCTGAATGTTCTAAGTTATTATATGTCTCACACTGCTCAAGTTTCTCAGAACAGCTTATACAGAACAGACTATGCATGTTCTACACTTAGCCAATTTCTGAAAACTTGAATAGCTTGAGCATATAACAGGTTTGAAAACATCAGTGTTCACCTCAAACCTGGTCTGTTGATCAAACCTCCAACCTGCTCACTCTCTTAATCTGTCGTACAAGACATTGTCTTGTAACCAGGTCAGCTATTGAACACAACCTGTTCTTCCATAGCTGAACAGGTTGAATGAACAGCTTGAAGAGTGAACAGCTTGTGATGACCCTACCTATCACAGGTTTGACCAATAGCTTAGACCATCAGTTTGAATTACCTTTCTTCACTTATTTAACTTAATTACCGCGGATAATGTGTGTTAACGTGTGTTAGTGACTAAAAAGGGCTCAAGTGGTCTGACAACCGTTCTGACATGGACAACCGTTCTGTTTTCCGTTAAAGAACTTTTCAAATCAACCTCCCAAACTTTTCTCTTTCATACCCACTCACACACAAATCCTATAAATACTCCTCTACTGTTTCATCTTCGTCTTCCTTATTGTTTCCATAACTTCAAAAGAACCCTAACTTCGACTAAGTGTCTTGTGCATATACCTTCACTAGTCTCACTATGGCTCACAGAAACAGCCCCTTTTGACCAGTATTTGTTTGTGCAGATGTTCAGAAACACTCTTCTGCACCACAATGCTAACACTGAAACCCACAAATTACATTGCCAATCTAACCAAAACGTATTTTTAACTGAACTACAATGGTCTGATTCTTTTGAAGATCCTTATTAGTGAAAAAATGAAAAAAAGTGCAGGTGAAAGGTTCTGAAAGAACTCAAGCGTAAGAGAGAGGTGAGGAACCCTGAAGGTTATGAAGATATGGTGGAGTTTCTAAAGGTTCACCCTCTGAATTATGCCATGACTGCCACTCCTGGTGTCCTGTACCAAGAGATGGTATATGAATTTTGGTACACCTGTGCCTACGACCCAGCAACCCAAATCATAAGGGGAACCATTCTCAATGGGACTCAGACCATTGAGATCACTACTGGTCTGATCAGGGAAGTTCTTCATTTCCCTGTGGCTGAAACTTATGATCAGCCACAGCCTAGAAATGATCAGATGGGAAATTTGCTACGCTTCTGTGGTGTAGCATAACTGAAGATTGGAGCCACCTTGTTCAGGAAGGATCTCTCACCTACTTACAGCTTTCTCTTTGCCTCAGTGGTGATGTGCTTCGGCAGCAAAGTTGGTTCTTTTGACCAGCTTAGCCGCGATGAGATTCCAATATTCCTACAGCTCGTAGATGGGACTAACATGAACATGGCTCGGTGGATTTTCATGAATTTGAAGAACCTAGTCCAGCAGGAAACACGTATAGCTGCTGTTCGATATCCCAGGTTTCTGAGCCTCATCTTCAAGCATGTCTGTGGTGAGCACTTGTATAACTCTCAGCCTATTTTATGTACTGCTGCTTTCCCAGTGATTGGGAAAAGAGTTTTCTATACTCCTGTTCTCTCAAATGAGCCTCCTCTATATACTCCAATGAGGAGGTTGCTTGGTATGGTGCAAGGACCCTCTACTATGAGGGTGGATCCAGTGACTTCTCCTAAGGGAAAATCCAAATCTAGGACCAAGTTTGTTAAAAGGGTCCTGGAAACGATTGAAGCTGAGCCTGTCCCTAAGAAGGCAAAAACAGTCAAGTCCAAGTCTGCCCCATCAGCCTCTGTGGCTGAGAGGGAGCAGGCTTCTCACCCTGGTTCATCTGTTGAACCTGAAGCCTTTGTGGCTGGTGCCTCTGTGGCTCCTGAGACTATGGAACAGACCATCCCACCTGTTTCTGACCCAGTCTCCCCACTAGTCCAAACAGATCCCCTCATCTCTTCTCCACAACAGCCATCCTCCACTTCATCTCTCCGCCTATACAGACACAAAACCTTAGCCAAAAAGAAACCAACCGACCCATCTAGCCCCTCTGATCCCTCTCAACCGGGTTTAGTTGAAAAGGAAGCAACCCCTGCTGCTTCTCCTATTTTGGGAGAAGCTTTAGCACATTTGGAGTAGGCTTCACTCCAACAAGAGTCTACCCTGAGTCAACCTAGGCCCTCTGGTTCCTCCCAACAGGAGCCATTTGTACATATGGAAACTGCCACATCAACTATTCCAGCCTCCCACCAGGCTGAGAATATTGAAAGACAGGAGTTCACTCCACTCTACACTGAGTCCACACAGTTTCCACCCCATACTTCTACTACACAACCTGAGTCTGCACGAGGTGTTAAACCTGCTGGATTAGACCATCCAGTAGATCAGCCTCCAAGTTCTGCTCCTCATGATCTAGCTGTTGTACACCCAACAGCTACTGAAGGACCAACATCCCCAGCTGATGAACCACAGGGATCAGACCATCCCTCTGGTGAGGCTGCTCCTCACATGCACATTCCATCAGTAGATTTCACCACTGCTGATGTTGAAATGCACATTCGATCTCCCAATGATGAGGCACCTTTAAACCAGGGTGCTGCAAAGGGAACCACCCCAGGCCTTATTGAAGGTGCTGCAACACAAGCAGCATCTGAAAGGCTAGCAACCTTTACCCCTTCTCCTGATGAAGCAGTTACAGTCACTGCTGAGGGACCCATTGACCCTTTATTACGTTTGCCCAGGCTTTGGAACTTCTATCCAAAGTCACCCTTCCCTCTCTATCACACCCCAAACACCTGCCTCATCCTCATCTCATTCTTCGCCCTTTACACAATCCAAACAGTCTACCCATACTCCCCCATCCCCCAAAGATCTTCCTTTGAAGGATCAGCTTTCTTTGCTGACCAACATAGTTGGATATTTGGAAAATTCCATGACTTCTCTACCCTCAATAATCTCAGACTCTGTGTTTGCATGGCTCCAGGGATTCTTTGATTTGTTTAAGAATTCCTTTCCCGTCACTCCACAACCTGACCAGTCCTCACAGCTGCTTGCACTCACTGCACAGATGCAAAACATCTCCACATCACTCTCCTCTATTCTTCCCCATCAACAGGACTCTGTGTCCTCCCTGACAGCCATATCCCAACAGCTGTCATCTCTCCTCACCACTTGCACTACTACCCTTCCTACTATATAGGCCAGCTTAAACTCTCTAATTGTTTCTCTGTCCAATTCTGTGTCTGCAAATCTTGATGATGTGCAGGACTCTCTTGAGTTACATCTTGCCAAGCTTCAAAGTTTGTTGTTCACAGCTTCTAACTGAGAAAATCTAGTCAAGCTGTCCTCAATTGCTAATTCCCATTCCTCTTCTCTTCAAACCTGCCTTACCCAGCTTGTAGAGGTTAAGGACAATCTGGCTTTCTTAGTGCACAGCCTGGTTGGCCCCAAGCCTGCTGCCAAGCCTGCTGAATTTGTTTCTCCAGGCAGAGAAGTTGTTGAAGGCGCTAGTCCATCTCCTTCAAAGGGGGAGAAGTTATCTTCCTAAAAGAGTATGTCTAATGGAGAGAAAACCTCTTCTCCTTCTAAGGAGAAATCAGCGTCTGTTGGTCAAGCAGCAGGTGCATCAGGAACAGGTCCGGCTGCAGATGGCTCCCATCAACTGAAGCTGCTCAGCCTACTCAGGGTGGATCTCCAAACCCTGCACAAACTAAGGGGGAGGAATCCATTCCTGGGGACAGGTCAAGCAGAAGGAGGCATCTGATTTTGGAAGAAGAAGAAGAAGAGGTTCCTGAAGCTGTTCAAACTACAATAGCCAAAGGAAAGAAGAAAGCAACATTTGACCTTGACCACCAAAGAGCAGCGCAACAAGTTTGACAAGGCAAGGGCTAAGGAAATCGGTGTTCCTATAGAAAAATACTATGAGCTTAGAGATGAATAGCTCCAAGCCCTGGAAACACTAAGAAAGGAAGAAGCCTCAGCCAAAGCTGCCAGATCTTTTGCATACAAAGAGGCAAGCAAAATTAAAATGCCTTCTTTGGATGTGCAAAGAAAGCTGTTTGAAGCTACTAGAGAGTCAGTGGGTGAAAAGGAAGGTGGTAAGGAAAATGGTGCTCCGGTCTCTGTGACCAAGTCAAAACAAGCATTCTTTGCATGAGCCCAGATACACTTTGACAACTTGGCAAGGAAAAAGTTCTTTGATGTTGCTGATAGAAGACTTGCCAAGGAATCTATTGTCGAAGCTGTGCCCATTTCAAGAAAAGGAAAACAGTGGAAGCTACAGATAACCAGAATGGGTGCAACAGGCCAAGAACTGGAATCATATGATTACATTGATGTTGCATATATGGGGTACAGAGAATGGGTGGAGTTGCCAGTTGCCCTGAGCCAGTCTAAGTCTGAAACGGCTAAGACTATCAGGGCATATGTCAAAAAGTTGATGGAAAGAGTGAAATATCTTGGCCTAATCTCAGACGAATTAAGTAAGGGTGTCTCTGTGACTTACCCCAAAATAAAGGCCAAGAGGAACGAAAAGGATTCAGAGCTGGAGGAACTCCTAATCTTGAGTGAACAAGGTGATTATGCGGTAGAAATCAAAGGAGTTGACCACAGCCTGCCCAAAGGAGTAGAATTTGAAGAAGGCAAGCTGATTGAAGAATTTGAGTTGGGGGCAATTTTTGTAGATCCCCTGACAAAGAAGAAGTGATTTCAAAGAGCATCAGACCTACACAAAGTTGGTCTCAAACAGCTTGTAGCATTCAGAGTTGCAAACTCCTTCAGGCAATCCGTAAAGTGGAGAATAGCCATCTGGGATAAGCTCAGAGGCTTCTATGAAAGAGGGGAGCTTCAACATCCCAATTTTATTTTCCTCAGAGTTGAAATACAAGATTTGGAGGAAACCAGGGATGAGCTTGATAGAATGTTTGAAGGAGGACTGCCACCACCACTGTCTTGAAGTCCATCTATTATCTGAGTAGGTGAAGAATGGAAGCTGTCAATCTATTCGACATGCTTGCCATTATTTGCTCCCATCATCAATAGTCCAAATTCTTGAATTTTCCTGTACATTAGTTGTACTTTGTTACATCAGTTGTAACTTTTATTTTTACATCAGTTGTAATATACACTAGTACATCAGTTGTACTTTTGTAAAAATCATATGTTGTTTATGTAATAAAAAATCAGTATATATAAACTGATCTTTTACTTTTCTTTAATGTTGTAATTTCATTTCAGCAAAATGTATTGTAAAAATGTATAGTGATTATTGATAAAATCAGCTTAGACTGATTATTGCAAGTATGAGGAGATTGTTAGGAACAAAAAGGCCTCAGTCAAACCTGTTCTACATCTTAGGGGGAGATTTTTAATCAAACCAGTTTGATGCACTTGAAGGTATAATTTAAGGCCTGTTTATGCCTTATTGAAACCTGAAAAATGAACTTGCAATATCAGCCAAAGCTGCTTACCCTGTTGCATTCGTTGCAACAAAGGCAGATTGTCCAAGCTGTTCTGTCTGCTGAACAGGTTGGACATAAATTGTCTACGCTGCTCTGTTCTGTTGAGCAGCTTGGACAGATTCTATGTGTTCTGTTCTTTGTGAACAGCTGTTGTTCTTTGTGAACAGGCTAAACACTTTATGGAATATGTTAGTCCTCATGTATTGTTTTTGGCTACAAGATCAGTTTACAAGTCAAAGACAAAGTGGAAAACAGTAACTGCAAAAGCCTGCCTACGCTGTTCTGTTATATGAAGACAAACGGATATCTGAAACGGGCGACAAACATTTTCTTATATAAAAATGGCCTTAACAAAAGAAGAAAGACGCAAAGTTGACATTCCTCTTTTGGTTAAAGCCTTATGTAACTGTGACATAAAGAAAAAGACAAAGATTCTGCCACATGAAGACAAGTTTGCTTTATCAGAATGTGCAGAAAAGGTGTTTTGTCTTTTTGGAAAGACATCCCACTATCTCATCGTCCAATGAAGAAGCTTCACTGAGATTCTCAGTGAGAGTATAAAAGGAAGCTTCTAAGGATTGTGAGATAACCAAGAGTGAGAAACCAGATCGTGCATTTAAGTGTGTTTTTCATGCATGCAAGTCTGCTTGAATATAACAGTACGTGTGTCTAAGCTGTTCATACTCAAGTTGTCCATCTGTGTCTTGTAAAATCAGTGAGTTCATCTAAGTGAGTGTATTCATTGTATCTAGTCTGAGTGTGTCTTAGATTAGTTGAAACATCTGTTGTAAGTGTCATCTCAGTTTGAACCTTTCCGCAGTTAAGTTTGTTTGTAATTAACATTTGTTAATAGTATACACAAATATTAAGAAAAGGGTGTTGAATTTTAATTTTTTGTATTCACCCCCTCCCTATACAGCTTAGAACAATACTCTAGGGAAACCTTTTGGGACTTAAACAGTCAAAGGCGAATGCCACAAACATTGCAAGGACTTGAATGGAGGCCGAGTCATGGCCAAAATGTTTTCCAGTGAAGCATTTATTGATAACGTCAAAAAGGACCCTCCAGTAGGACTGGAGTTTCTTGGTCCGGAATTCTGATCGTCGGGTGAGTTGGCCATTATATCCAACGGTCAGAATTTCTTTTAGTGTTTGGGTAGGAGTGGGAATGGGTGCATAGGCATGTTCCTTAGAAAGACGAAGAATGTGGCGGATGGCTTCGAGGGTGAGTTTTATGGGAACGGAGTCGATTTTGCTGCTGAAGTGAGGTTCGGCATCATTGATGAAAGTGAGATGATTCCAGAACTGTTGAAGGTAGATGATTGGTACAGAAATGGCAGTGGTAACAGCGTAGAAGAATGGGTGGCCTTTGAGAATATCAAATGTGATATCCTCGGCTTCATGGCGTAGAGTCGAAAGGTCTAGCTGCCAATTGTGAGGGGCAAACTCAACAAACTGAGCGGATGGAAGAAGTGATTCTTCTGGCAGCTGAGCATTGTTATTGGGTAGCGGAGAATGCGGAATGGTTAAGGTGAGTTGCTGATCCATTAGTCCTGTAAACATGCAACAATGTTAGTTTATCAGACTTATAGAAAATTAAGCATTGATGCAAGTCTGAAATAAGTGTGAATTTGAAACTGTCTATGCTGTTTAAAGCATCGGGAGTTTTATCAGTAGAAGGTAAATTCTACCGAATAAAGTCTAAAGTCAGTCATTGAGAGACCAATCTTAGAATAGATATTTTCATTCAAACACTCATCCTAACTCTAATCAATGGTGCATAGAACTTGGAATATTTTTGTCATTTTTGATTTTTAGAAAAATGCAAAAATGGAAAAAAATTTAAAAAAAAAACTTAAGTGATGAATTTCAGATGGACCGAAATTTGGATTAATGAACAATCCGAATTCGGGTGCATGGGAAATTCGGATGGCATGATCCGAATTTCTGGTGGTATAGAAATTCGGATGGAAATGATGCATGAAATGATAAACTAAGTATGAAACTAAGGGGGGAAGGAACCGAAATTCGGATCCATCCGAATTTCGAATGATGATGAGTATGATGAACACTTAGAAAATAAACAGAAATGACAAAATTCGGATGGGGATCGAATTCGGATGGATTCAAATTCGGATGATGTTTACAATGGAGAACACTTAGAAAATAAACATGAATGCCACGAATTCGGATTCGAACTGGAATTCGTGTGGACCCGAATTTCGGGTGGTCTGAGGCAAGGACTTTTGCATAAAACATACAATTGTTATTATATAAGTTCATCTGAATATCGGATGGACTGAACTTCGGTTGAAACATATAATATACTTGTATATTTTCTAAGTATTGTCTACTGATCCGAATTTCGGATGATACAGAAATTCGGATGAGTCCATATTACTGAATATTTTAACTGAAATGTTGCCTAGGTGGATGTCATCCGAATTTTGGATGGTCCGAGTTGAAGACAATGCTTAAAAATGCTTAAAAATGCATGACAATTTTGGATGTCATCCACATGCAACGTGAACATTTCTAAAAATGCTTAAAAATGCATGACAATGCAGATCCTAAAGCTAAAACATTTAATGAACATATGATTATACTACACTAACTTAAAAATGAGTAGCTTAAACTACCAAAAAATGCTAAAAACCGAACAAAAAACCCTTTAAATATTCAAAAATTAAAAACACAAAATAAGATATATAATCTAAAATAAGACTAGAAAAGGGTTACCCGGTAGTAGATGATCACGAAAATGCAAGAAAAATGAAGAAAAATGGATGTTTTTGGAGCTTGTAAGCCGGAAAAATGGTGGTTATGGCGGTGGGAGATCGTCGGCGACAGAGCGAAAAGAAGAAGAAGAATGGGTTGCGTATGGAAGTAGAAAACCGGATCCCACCTATTTAGATATGTGACTACCACCCCTTCGGGGCGGTAGTCACGAGTCTAGGTCCCACATCATGCAACACGATATCAATCATAACTAAGATAGAGTAATTAAGTTGCGGAATTATAAATTACAGGTACAAAGATATTAGAATTAAGTTTAATACAATTTACAGTTTTCAAATTAAACTTATAAAGGGTACCATCTAATCTAATACATGTCATCATACAACCATATCAAATCTACCCAATACCACCACAATTGTTGTCTTCCAATCAGTACCGAAGGGTTTGTTGAGTAGTGGTCTGTGAAAGCTTCAAAACATGGATCTTGAATGACCTAAGAACTAGGTCCAACAGACTTCCCTTTATCTTTTCCTGTAAAAATTGTAAAGTAGCAACTATAAGCAATGCTTAGTGAGATTATAGATTTTCAGATTTCACACATTGTTGCTACACCCTGTGTGACGATAGCAGTCTAAGTGATCTAACATTTTGGTTTAAGTAATATTCAAAGTATTGAGTTTAACGAGTGTTGGATATATATGTTTGACAGTTATTGATTGTATGTTTGAAGTTGATGTAACGTATTACAAGAAGTTCAAACATAAAGTTCAAAGATAAATTCAAGCATAAGATAAAAACATAAGTTTCAATACTAAGTTAATTATGTGAAAAAGTAAATTCGAAATCTCTAAGGACTAGGATTCGAATCTAGGTCAGATTCGAATGAGTCACTTAGGCAGATTCGAATGTATTCACTTAGGCAGATTCGAGAGTGTTAGAGGGGACAAACTCGAATGGGCCTTGGGCCTGATTCGAGTTTGGCCCATGGCAGACTCGAATTAGCCTCTATAATTTGGGGTAGACTCGAATAATTATCAGACTTTTTGCAGAATTCGAGAGAGATTAAGCAAAAGGCGATTTCGAGTTTATCATCAGTCTTAGTGTTGTTTCGGAGAGAATCAATTCGTAGGTGCGTCCGTCGTAGTTCGTGCAGCTTATTGATAGTCTCCGTGTTCCTAGTGAGAGTTGTTACCGTCTACCCGTTAACGAGGATTCCGCACTCGTTGACGGTTCCGCGTCTAGATAGATCCGAGTCCAGTAGACCTTACAAGTGGTATCAGAGAATACGGGGTGTTCTTATTGTTCTTCGTGTTCATCTAGATACATCCTAGGTTTCTTGACGTGTTGGACTGTTATTCTCTCGTGTTCGTGTTTTTTTTCGTGTTTTTCGAGCTTAGCAAATTGTCATCCAGGAAATACTTCGTGTTTTTCACGTTTTTGATCGAAATCAATATTTTTCGTTGTAAAAATGTTGATTTAATCTGCAAAACATAAAGAAATCGAAGTATTAGCCGTTCTTCGAGTTTGTGGCGCTCGAATCTATTAGGAGAAATTAGGGTTTTACTTAGTCTTGAGTTTAACCAAATCCGCTCCTTTCGAGTTTGATAAACACTGTTTTCGAGTTTAATTCGAGTTTGTACTAAAGTCGATTAGGTTCTCGAGTTTGCTGTCATTCGAGTTTGATTCGAGTTTGGACTATAGTCGAATAGGGCTTCCAATCTACTGAGTATTCGAGTTTGCCTTGACCTTCGAGTTTGGAGATTTTCGAATCTGTCATCAAGTTCGAATTTAATTGAATTTCAAAACTTAATCGAATTTAATCCCAAAAAGATTTAAACTAAATTATATTCGAATCTACCTAGATTCGAAAGAATTAGCTTAACTTAGTTTCGAATTAAATTAATTAAGTTACAATTCAATTATTCTTAAAACGATGTCAAATCTTCAAAAGTTTCAAGAAATGGATCATGAGGTCGGGTTGGCTAATACTCCGCCTAAGCTGATGAAACTCGAAGATTATTATTGGTGGAAAGATCGGTTTGCCGATATTGTGCATTTCAATGACATGCGCATGTGGGTATGTATTGACGAAGGATACATTCCACCTATTTCAGAAGTTGAAGGCCGTCAGAGAGTCTTATCATACCAAATGATGAATGAGGATGATAAGAAACTGTATGAAGCCGAAAACAGAGCTTTCTCGATTATTCGAATGGCTTTGCCTCAGGATATACTACACACATTCCAGACTCAAAAGACATCTAAGGAACTTTGGGAGTCACTGGAAAAGAGGTGTGAGGGTAATCCTAGGGTTCGAAGGAAGCGCATGGAGTTATTGAAACAGCAGTTTGCTATTTTCAAGGCATTAAAGGATGAACAGCTGGACGATACCATCACCCGCTTTTATCATCTGTTGACGGAGCTTGAAAGTCATGGGATTGAGTATAATGACACTGAAAAGAACAATAACCTTCTTGATGCCTTACCAGCCAAGTGGGCGATGTATGTGGCTATGATTAAGCTTAATGAAGACAAGTATTATACCCAATCATTGGAGGATATCGTGGGAACGTTGCGGGCGTATCATTTTGAGCTACTGAAGGCCGAAACGGATTACGAACAAGTCCAAAATCCAGCCATGTATTTTGGAAAATCAACAAAACCTTCAGCCGCAGCTGATCTGAAGACTCCTACAGCGTTTTTCACCGGAGAAACGTCGTCACCAGCGGAGACTGATGACACACTGAATAGAGCCTTCTTAGGGTTAGGAAGATCGGAAGAACAACAACCTCAAGTAGCACAGGCAACAACATCTCAGGGCTACTCTAAGATGCCCATGAGCGCTAAATCGGCCGAAAAACATTTGAACTTGCTTGCTTCATTTGTTGCCGCGTATGGAAACTGTGTTCAGGGGAAGATAAACGATCTTGCTCTCTGGGATGAAGACTATGATCAGGTAGACCCTGACGATCTTGAGGAAATGGATCTCAAATGGCAACTGGCCATGGTAACCCAACGGGTTGAACGATTCATCAAACGGACTGGGAGGAATCTGACGATGAATAATAAGGGGATTGGCTTTGATAAGTCCAAAGTCAAATGCTACAATTGTCAAGGTCTGGGACACTTCGCCAGAGAATGTCAGAGACCGAAGGTAAATACTTACCAAGGGTAGAATCAGCATCACGGACAGTTTCCGAATCAGTCTCAACAGAGATACCTTCCGAGTTCATCTTCCGGTCAAGCCAATCTAGCTGGTTTATTATCGAACGTTACATCAGACAGACAGCTGGATGGTATCTATGACTGGAGCTCATATCCGGAATCTAATGCTAGAGCCTTCATGGCTGAAGTCACGGAGAATGGATGTGAAGTGGAAGAGTAGACCACAAGGGATAGCAGTCCGATGTGGGTGGAGAAGACGAATAATCAGACGCTTCTGGAGTTTGCCGCGAAAATGGCCAACGTGGAATCCGATAACACAAAGGTTAGTCTGAACTACTCTCTTTTTCATGAATTATGTATGTTATGTGTTACTTCTAACGATAGGTTGAATCTAGTCTTAGAATCACATAAGAACATAACTGCTTAAAATGAGTCTTTAAAATCGGGTAATGCTAGCCTGAAGGACATTAAGCAAGATCTTAAGGACAAACTTAAAGCTGATACACAAGATGTCGTAGTTCTAAAAGACAAACTGAGTGAGCAGTGCGTTAGATTAGAACTGATGTATGAGCATGTAGAGGCTTTGACCAAAGATCTAAAGACCAAAGAAGTAGAGCTAGCCGAAACTAAGGTGAAGGTAGCAGAAGCTAACAGTAAGCTAGAAAAGTTTAGGAATTCAAGTCTGAACCTAGGGAAAGTTTTAGATGCTCAACACCAATCTAAAAAGCCTGTAGGTCTAGGATTTCATGAGATTCCTCCACATTTTAATGCAAACTACGTGCCTCAACCTCAGGAGAAAACTGATAAATCAGTAGACTTAGAGGACATACCTGCACCTATATCTGAGCCTGTAAAAGAAAATACACCTAAGGTGACTGATACAACCGTCAAGGTTAAGAAAGTCAAATTTGTGTCTTCCTCCAGTGAAACACCTGCTGGAAAACATAAAATTGATTTTAATGACCAGGACGATGAGCCAGTCGCAATAGATGTTCAAAAAGACCAGGACACAAATGAGACACCTAAAACTAAGGGCACACACAAGATGTCCTGCTTTAGATGTCATGAAAAGGGGCATGTTGCTTCTAACTGTCCGCTTAGGAAAACTGAAGTTACACCTAAGACAGGGAAGCCAACACCAGTTAAGCCCTCAACAACTGTGGCGAGCACTAGTAGTTCTCAGAGTACCGAGAAAACTGTGCAGGCCGCACCAAAACATGTTGTGAAACAAATACCGGTAAAGGTTGGACCAAAGGAAGTGGTTAGGACTAATTCACCGAATAGAGTCGTAAATCAGTCTAGGTCTGGACCTCAACAACAATATAGGAGCACAACACCTAGCAGAGCATACACTCCGGTTAGGTCACACACTCCTATTAGACACCACACACCGGTAAGAGCTCAGGGATCAGAATCTGAAATGCAATATAATCGGAATTATTCAAGAGCTCCACAACAAATACCTACTCAAAGGCAAAGAGTGAATTTACATCACTCGGCACCACAATAAACTTCTGTTCAATGACCCAAGTCACCTGAAAGGCGAGATGGGTATTTGAAAGAGTTTAAGTATGTGGACGAGAATGGTATAACCAAGTCAGTTATGGCTTGGGTTCCCTGCGATAACTAACCTATTTTCTTTCATGTGCAGGAGATTACCACAGGTCCAAACAACAAATGGTTCGTCGACAGTGGATGCTCCAGGCACATGACAGGGGAAAGAAGTCTCCTTACAAACTTCAAGGGTGGGAATTGGGGATTTGTATCATTCGCGGGAAACAAGGGAGGAAACATCACGGGTACCGGAGTGGTCACTAATGGGACGATCAAGTTGGATCAAGTTTATCACGTTGATAAACTGGTTCACAATCTCATTAATGTATCTCAAATCTGTGACAAGAAGAATTCAGTGTTGTTCACTGACACTGAAGCGTTAGTGCTAAAACCGGGATTCAAGATTCCTGAAGAGTGGATATTGATGCGGGCACCAAGGAAGAATGACTTGTACATGCTTGATATGCACAAGCCAGAGACTTCGATGGGGCCAATCTGTTTATTAACCAAAGCTTCGGAGACGGAATCAGTGTTGTGGCACAGACGCATGGCACACTTGCACCTAAGAAAAATGAACTATATAACGAAAAATGGTTTGGTGCAAGGTGTGCCTATGAAGAGTTTTCAGTTCGAGGACAAGTGTCTACCATGCAAGAAGGGCAAACAACATAAGAAGACACACAAGTCCAAGACTCAGAATTCCATAACCTCTACATTCGATTTGTTGCATATGGATCTTTTCGGTCCAATCAACAAAAGGAGTATAGGAGGTAGTTGGTATTGTTTGGTTATCACTGACGATTACTCACGATTTTCTTGGGTTTTCTTTCTAGGTACAAAGGACGAGACGGCTTCCAAGCTCATCGGGTTCTTAGACCAAGTGGAGAATTCCTATGGAACACGGGTTAAAAGGCTTCGTAGTGATAATGGAACTGAGTTCAAAAACACTGTAATTGGTGTATATTGCCTCTGAAAGGGCATAGTGCATCAATTTAGTGCACCATATGAGCCTCAACAAAATGGGGTGGCCGAACGTAAAAACAGGACATTGATTGAGGCAGTTAGGACTATGCTTTCAGATTCAAAGCTTCCTACCAAGTTTTGGGGGGAGGCAGTGAATACCGCATGTCATATTTTAAACCGGGTCCTAACTGTCAAATCTTTGAACAAAACCTGTTATGAAATTTTGAATAAACGGCCACCTAATTTAACTGGCTTCGAACTGTTTGGGGTACCATGCACTCTATTGCGAACAAAACATCAACCTAAGTTTGGTGAAAAGGCTGACGAAGGATACTTCCTAGGTTATGTGCCGAACTCACCAAACAAACGGGTTTTTAACAAAACAAATGGTACAGTGGAAATTGTGTATAACATTGAAGTCACAAGTTATACACATGAACCCCAAACAGGTCCGGAATGGATATTTGACTATGATAAATTATTTGAGTCATTTAACATTCCTTTGGATGAAAATGCAGGTACAATCGAAAAGGACATGGCGACGTTGCATCTGAATGACGAAGGTCATACCTTTCCGAGGACTACATTTCAACCAACATCCGAGCCTACTTCGACTGCAGATGGATCTCCAAAAGTTAATGTTCTAGAGGCACCTTCAACTGAGAATCAGACTCAGGCACCAAATTCCAACTCTGAGGAAAATGTGGAAGCTGAGGATGTTCCCCCATTAGGTGAAATAGGATCTAACTTAGGAGATAATCTGAGAGTTGACGAGATAGAGACCTCTAGGATCAACAAAAATCGTCCTATAGAAAGCATCATAGGAAATCCTAACGAGGGTGTGAGGACTAGGAGTAGTTTAAACAACAACACTGTGTTGTTGTCGATGATAAACGACTCCGAGGCATATCATACCTGTCTCTATTATTGTTTCATCTCGCAAGTAGAGCCTAAGAATGTGTAAATGGCACTAAAGGATAACTCCTGGGTTGAAGCGATGCAAGAAGAACTCTCTCAGTTTAGGATACTAGAAGTGTGGGAGTTAGTTCCATTACCTCGAGGGGAAATTGCCATAGGAACCAAGTAGGTTTTTAAGTGCAAAAGAGACGATCGGGGTATAGTCACTCGAAACAAGGCTAGGTTAGTTGTAAAGGGTTTCAACCAAGAGGAGGGAATCGATTACAATGAAGTGTTTGCACCAGTAGCTAGGCTGGAAGCGATTAGGTTGTTTCTGGCTTTTGCTTCCTTCAAGGGCTTTAAGGTATATCAACTAGATGTAAAGAGTGCTTTCCTCTATGGGAACGTGAAGGAACTGGTGTATGTAGAACAGCCGCCCGGATTTTCAGATCCAAAATATCCTGATAGAGTATATCGTTTAGATAAGGCTCTATATGGATTGCATCAAGCACCAAGGGCGTGGTACGAAACCTTATCCAACCATTTATTAGAGAACGGGTTTGAAAGAGGTAGGATAGATAGTACGCTGTTCGTTAAAAGAAAGGGAGAACACTTCATCTTGGTACAAGTGTACGTAGATTATATCATTTTTGGACCATCAGACAAACAAATGTGCAAAGATTTCGAGAAGGTGATGAAGTCGAAATTCGAGATGAGTGCAATGGGAGAGTTAAATTTCTTTTTGGGGTTACAAGTTGACCAGAAGAAGGAAGGTATGTTTATCCATCAGACGAAGTATGTCTATGACATATTGGAACGCTTCGGGATGGAAGGAACGAAACTGACTGCCCATTTCAGCACGCCGATTCAAGTGAATCACAATCTCGGACCGGGTACTGAAAGTGATACCGATGTGGATCCGACGTTATATCGGGCCATGATTGGATCGCTTATGTATTTAACTGCTTCAAGACCTGACATCATGTTTGCTGTTTGTGTTTGTGCTAGGTTTCAAGCTAATCCGAAGGAGATGCATATGAAAGCTGTGAAGCGGATTCTACGATACCTCAAGTCGAAACCGAAGCTGGGACTTTGGTATCACGCGGAGGGAGATCTAGAGTTGGAGGTGTTCACGGATTCTTACTACGGGAGGATGCAGCTTGATGCGCAAATCAACAACTGGAGGTTGTCAATTCCTAGGAGGGAGACTGGTATCCTGGCAATGCAAAAAACAAACGTCGGTAGCCGTGTCAACGTGCGAGGCCGAGTATGTTGCTGCTGGTAGTTGCTGCTCACAGGTTCTGTGGATTCAACAACAATTGGGGGATTACGGTTTGGCTTACACTCAAACTCCCATTAGGATAGATAACCAATCTACGATTGCTATAACAAATAATCCAGTTAAACACGGTAAAACAAAGCACATAGACATAAGGCATCATTTTATTCGTGATTGTGCTGAAAAGAACTTAATCAAATTGGTAAAAGTGGCAACGGACGATAATAATGCTGATTTATTTACCAAAGCTTTTGATAAGTCGCGGTTTGAATATTTAATTCAACTAAATGGAATGCGCAACCCAGAGTAATATGACCTTAGTAGTAGTTTATTTCCTTTTATAGCTGTAGTATTTCTTTCTTTTTATAGTAAGTCTGCTAAATTAGGATAGTTTCTATTTTTAGTAAGTTAGTAGGTTATCTTCTTTTATTGCTATTTCTTATGGAAAACAAAAGAAAAAAAAAAGAGAGAAAACCATAAAAATTCAAAAAAAGAGAATATCAGAAAAAGAGTTAAGTCTTAAATGTATAGGTTCAAAGTGACGAAAATTAGCACAGTCGTTACAAACTCTAAGTGTTTAGGCTTTCACACATAATACACCTAAAATTCTAAGTGTTATACTTAATTTTAGTTTGATGTGTTGGTAGGCATAATACATATATGGAGTCTCAAGGCTAATAAAATATTCAAGAAAAAGTCAAATGTGTCTCTAACTTAGATGTATGACCAATTGGTCTTAATTTTTATGTACAAGACATACAAATTTTGAGTCTAAATGAGGTATGCAAACTTTCTGGGGATGTATAGCAACATCAAATACATCTAAAAATGGAAAACATAGAAAAATCATAAGGAACTGAGAGTCAAAAACATGTAACTTTGTTGTACGTAAGTACAGACCTGTTGCCTCTGTTTTGATTCGGGTTAGCAAGATAATTCGCTTTGTTGTACGTCGGTACAGACCTGTCACCGCTGTCTTGCTAGCTTTAAAAATAAACCTTAAGTCAAACTAAGACACTTTGTTTTATGAAAATACAGACCTGTGTCCGATGTTTGTCTTTTAAAGAAAGTTTGCACATACCAACAAGTTAGAATCTTTATCTGTATGCCTTGATCATAAAAGTATGTCTATGTCTGAGTCACGTAAGATAATTTCATGATAATTAAAAATGCCAAGGGATATTCCGAAATGTAGCATGTTTAAAGGGGTAAATACCAACAATCGGCTAAACGGGTATATCACGCCAAACAATCAAAGGAATCAAAAATTCCTAAGTGTGAAAGTTTAAGTACTGAAAGTGAGTATCTGACACCGCTATCTGATTGAACCTTTCTTTGACTATGCTCATCAAAAATATTTTGTAAAGTGTTTAGCATAGGTTGTAAATTTTAATAAGTGTAGTTTAAGTCTAAGTAAAATTTTTTGTTCAAAATTTTAACGTTTATTTTATTTTTACTTATTTTTTATTTTATTTTATTTTATTTTTTTTACTTAGGATAAAGGTCAAAAATTACTGAGGGTGCATTCATAGTTGAATAAAATAAACATTGCGTGAAAATCTTGTGCTTAGGGTAAAAGATTTGGCATAGTTTATTCCGTTACACAATAAGATTGAAAAAGTTGAAAAAGTTGATTTTATTTCAAAATTTTCGAAATTTTCAAAGTTTCAGGAGGTTATTCGAGTTTAGGTTAAACTCGAATTTGGGTAACCTCGAATCTGTCAGTAGATTCGAAAGTGGCCATAGACTCGAAGGTAGGTGGTATAAATAGGTTAACAGTAATGTCATCTGTTTTCGAATCTATACTCTTGAATCTATCAGGCGATTTCGAATCTATCTGCTCGAGTTTACCGTTTTCCACAAAAACAACTATTTGTCGAGTTTCTTGCTTGGTGGTTCGAATCTACTCCTAGATCTAGGTATAAACAACTGGTTTGTGCAAGATTTAAGTAGTCTTATACACCATTTAAGCCAAAATCACCAATTTTTGAAGGTTTATTGGTCAAAATCGTGTTTTTCAAAATTACAAAGTTTGGACCGGTAAAGAGTCAAAATAAATGCAAATATCTGTGATTAGAACCTAGTAGGGCTAATGAATGTGATTTTCTGAGTCCAAAATGGTTAAAATCATGGGTTTTGGTGATGATGTGGGACGACAATTTCGAATATGTTCAAGACCACTCTCGAGTTTGTCACTAAACTCGAGAAGGTCATTACATTCGAATGTGTCATCAAACTCGAAAAGGAGTTACCTCGAATCTGTTTCTTCGAATTTCTCATTTTATTTGAATTATTCAATTTAAATTTAATTAAACTTGTAGAAATTCATATGTGTTGGATTTTGTACTTAAACAAGTTCAAAATAAAACAACTTTGAATTTAATCAAGTTTATTCATTTTTTATAATTCTAATATTTTATCTACTGTGCAGACATGGCAGATCGAGTGTTTGTGCCTAAGCATAATATGGTCATCCCCCCGACCATAATATCCCTGAAGCGCAGGGTTTTCGTCAAATGGTGGATTTCCTAGTGGAGTCTAGGATTTCGTTTGCATTATCCCATAACATCCAAATCGTTATTCCATATGTGCGGTAGTTTTATGAACATCTGCAAGTTGATTGTACCGTCACCCCAACTGTTCTAAGGACAAGGATAGCAGGACAGCGGTTGGTGTTTTCTGCTGATATGCTACGTCAGGTTCTGCAGCTGGGAACTCAAGAGGAAGAAAATGGGCCTGTAGACTTTGCTTTAAGTATTAGGCAGGCTGCTTTTCTGAGGATGGGATATAGTTTAGATGTTACAAAGACATCTTATATGAAGAGTGGACTCATAGGGCAATGGAGATTTCTGGCGCACGTATTCATGGTGTGCTTTGCGGCCAAGAAAGCGGGATTTGATTTGTAGGTCCCGAGAGGTTCCCAAAGTATATAGCTTTAAGCTGTAGAGGGGGGGTGAATACAGCTATTTAAAAAACTACACACTATTTTCTCAATGTTTGTATGTATTATCAACAATTTGTTAATTACAAACAAGCTTGAATGCGGAATAGTTCAAGCTGAGATGACAGATACAACAGTATGTTCAATAGTCTAAGACAAACTCAAACTAGTATACAATGAATACACTCACTAAGAAGCACTCACTGTGTTTACAAGACTTAAGGGAACAGCTTATGTAAAACAGCTTAGACACACAGATACTGATTTACATAGAAGGCTTGCATGCATGAAAATCACACTTGCACGTTCACTCTTGGTTTCAGCACTTAGCTTTCTTCACACTTCTTTCTGTCCTTAGAAGCTTCCTTTTATACTCACTCAGAGGATCTAAGAGAAACATCTTCATTGGACGAAATGAAAAAGGAGAAGTCTTGTTGAAAAGACAACATAACCTTTTCTGCACTTTTCTGAAAAGCAGACTTGTCTTCACATGTGCAGAACTTTTGTCTTTTCACTTTGTCTACTGTTGCATTGCCTTTAACTAATTTAGGAATGTCAACTTTGCGTCTTTCTTCCTTGTAAAGGCCTATTTTGATATAAGAAAAAGGTCTGTCACCCTTTTCAAATAACCTTTTGTCTTCATGTTACAGAACAGCGTGGGCAGGCTGAGCAGTTCTGTTTTCCACTTTGTCTTCGACTTTGTAAACTGATCTTGTCTTGCAGTCAAAAACAATACATGATGACTTGGAAACATATTCCATAAAGTGTTTAGCCTGTTCACAAAGAACAGGTTCTGTTCACAAAGAACAGAACACTTTAAAATTGCCCAAGCTGCTCAACAGTGTAGAGCAGCGTAGACAGTTTATGTCCAGCCTGTTCAGCAGACAGAGCAGCTTGGACAAACTATCTTAGTTGCAACACATGCAACATATAGAACAGCTTTAGACTGATATTGCAAATCATTTTCAGGTTTCAATAAGGCATATAACAGGCCTTAAATTCAACCTTCAAAAGCATCAACAGGTTTGATTATAAATCTCCCCCTCAGATGTAGAACAGGTTTGACTGAGGCCTTTTTGTGCCTAACAGTTTCATACTACACTAAGACAGCACTATGCAATATGTGCCATAATAAATTGTCTAATAAAAGATGTGTACTATTTTCTGATTCGTGAGAACAACTCACTGGAGAAGCTGGTTAGAATCTATATCGATGAGGTCGTTATGCAACAAGGTGTGCTGATGTCAATTTATTTCCGGCCACGGCAACCAAATTATTTCAAAGTCCTGGACTGCATTACAAGAAGGTTTAGACACCAAAATTAGAATGAGCACGACGTATCATCCACAACCTGTTGTCTCAAGAAAATGCAAGATTCTTACGCTTGAAGATATGTTGTGGGCATGCGTTCTCAGATTTAGTGGAACTTTAGACGACTAATTGCCTTTAACGGAGTTCCGTACAACAACAACTATCACTTGTCTATTGAAGCAGCACCTTTCGAAGCCTTATACAGATGCAAACGTCGTACTCTAACTTGCTGGCATGAAGCAGGTGAAACACCAATCACCGGTCCCGCACTACTTCAACATACAAATGACAAGATCCGAATCATTCGACAACATTTGAAAATTGCTCAATCTCGGTAAAAGTCAATCAAATCTTTTAAACTTGCCGAACGAGCTGCCAAATATTCACCTTGTGTTTCACGTCTCACAACTGAGAAAGTGCAAGGAAAATGAAAACGAAAAGTGGGCCGATCATCTGAGCTACAAGATCAACAAGAAGCTGCAATGCGATGAGCCAAAGTTGATTCTAGAGACAAAGATGAAGAAGCTAAGGAATCGAGAAGTGGCAATGGTGTTGGTGCAATAGAGAACTTCTCATGGAACTTCCCAGACCTGGGAATCTGAACAAGACATGAGAGTTCAATATCCGCATTCGCTTGAGCCCTAGGTACTTCGAGGACGAAGTGCAAGCGTGGTGGGCTCATACTATAACACCTTGCTTTTTATTTAATGTGTTTATGTGGCAATTTGTGTTTTATGATGTAATTTAAGAATTTAAATGAAGTTAATTGCTAAATAATGCAATTAACTAATGGAAATTAATTAATCAAGTAAAACATATGTGATGAATTACAATAAGAACCAAAGCTTATTAAAATAAATAAATAAATGGGATAGACAAAAGTTTGTTGCTTAAATAAGAAATATGAGACTTGGAGAAAATATAAATACCCAAATTCTAGGTCACTCTTTCATTTCCTTCTAAACCACCAAAAATCATTCTCTGTACTTCTCTCTTCAAGACATACGAATCCATCATCTTGTTCACCTCAAGTTTCACCATTTGTGCAACTAATCAAAGATTCAAGCTATATTCAAGCAACCAAGCAACAATCTACAAAATTTCAAGGTAAATCTAAACTCAAAACTTGTTCTTTGGGTCCTAAGGAAATCATGGTTCTTTGAAATTCAAGAACACATTTCAGCTTCAAATTCAAACATATTAAGCCAAACCTATGCATGCTAATTTCGGGGTTTTTTTTTTTTAAAGTGTGTGTTTGTGCGTCATATATGTGTGTGTTGCATGAAAGTAGATACCAAAACCTCCATGAATTTCGGTGGAACCGAAACCAAGAAAGCATAGTACCGAGAACCATTTACATATACTGAAACCCATGTGGGTTTCGGTAATACCGAACCCAGTGAGAAGCTACGGAAAACTACTGAAAGCATTTGAAGATGAGTACCGAAACTCCCCTCCCCAATACCGAAACCATGCAAGGTTTCGGTATATACCTAAACCTTTGATAACTACCGAGAATCCCACAATACCAAAACCAACCGAGACCCAATATATATATACAGAAACCTATAGAAACTTTAAATTAGTTTCGGTAAGAATACCGAAACCACATAGACCCACCGAAACCCACACTATACCGAGACTATGAAAAAGATATCGAGACCCACTACTGAAATATGCTAAATACCGAGACTATGAAAAAGTTACCGAAACCTGAGAGGTTTCGGTAATGTTAATACCGAAACCTCATAAATGTTAAAGACACCGAAACCTATTTTTAGATCTTTTCTTTTCTTTCTCAAATTGCATGCATGCATATATGTGTGTGAGGCTTATCTTCTTTTTCTTTTCATTATTGGACCAACATGTATGCATATATATGTATGTGATATATATATATATATATATATATATATATATATATATATATATATATATATATATATATATATATATACATATAAAGCAGAATTAAATATACATATATTTTATATATAAGAATTTTATATGCATAAGTATCACGGAGCAAAATTAATGGGTAGAACACAGTTAAGTGGCCGTTGGCCAGACTTAACTGTATTTAAAAGCTACAAAATATTTAGCAAAGACTTATGGTTTAAAGCTCGTAGATTTTTAAACAATTTTATTAATTTATTATGTAATCTGTAATATTGATTACAGACACATCGTTCCAAGCTCGTTATTAAATTAAAGCGTGTAGTTGAGTTATGAGTTAAAGCCAGTGACGGAATATATTAAAGCCTATTTAAAGAATCAAAGCCTTCAGAAATAGTGCAAAGTCAAAATGATTCAAAGTAAAGCCTCAAAGCCCTGAAAGTTGATGTCAAAGTCAGTTAAGCAAAGCCAAAGCCAAAAGCAATATTAAAGCCTAGATAAGCAAGTGCAAGCGTTACAAAGCAATATAAAGCATAGATAAGCCCAAGCAAGCATTTCAGAGTATTTCAAAGCATAACTCAGTACGGTGAGTAACAGTTATTCTTGTTTACATGTTTTATATGAAATTGAGACATAATTTGCTTCTATATGGCTTCTTTGGAATTCAATAGACTTTTGTGAGTGAAGGCGAACACTGTGGCACAGGCGATGCCCAGCTTAGCCGGATCTTACATCTGATCTATTAATGTGCATATTTATTTGCTATCTGCTTATTGTTCTGCATACTATACATCAAGCTTTGTTTTAGCGTTTCTTTGTGCATCTCATAAGCATTATATGGAGCAAGCAAGCAATTCTGATGTTCACCACTATCCCTTGAGCATTATGCGGGTAGCTAGCCCCGCATCACAGATTGATCATCTGTCAGCGGTAAACCCCTAGTGGTGGCATCTCCGTTCTGCGTGAAATGTCTCAATTGTGCAGCATTCTTTCTGGGTATTAAGCAAACAAGCAAGCAAGCAAGCATAACAGCCTTTATAGGCACTTTCGCCTCATATTTTACATGCATTCTTGAATATCTGTTTACTCACTAAGCTTTACCTTACAGTTGCTATTCACAATTTTTACAGGAAAAGGTAAAGAACAAGCTGGACCTTCTGCTTAGGTCTATTATCTGATCAACCCAGAGGACTTAGCTAACTTTCAGCTTGTGGTATAGCTTTATGATGCCTTGGGTTCTGGGTAGCTTCTTTTATTTTAATTGTGATTTTTTTATCAACTTAGTACTGTAACCTTGTAGCACGTGTAGTGCAAGACTTATTGTAATGTTATATTTAGCTTTATGCATTTATTATTATTCCTGGGGTAAGCAAGCGTGTTTTAAAGCAAGGATGTGACACAAGCTGTTCCTCTAAGTCTTGTAAACACAGTGAGTGATTCTTAGTGAGTGTATTCATTGTAACTAGTTTAAGTCTGTCTTAGACTAGTCAAACATACTGTTGTATCTGTCATCTCAGCTTGAACCTTTCCGCATTCAAGCTCGTTTGTAATTAACATTTGTTGATAATACATACAAACATTGAGAAAATTGT
Organism: Centrapalus pauciflorus; assembly: GCA_020465985.1. NCBI lineage: Eukaryota > Viridiplantae > Streptophyta > Magnoliopsida > Asterales > Asteraceae > Centrapalus > Centrapalus pauciflorus. The sequence goes on along the minus strand of JAANYP010004503.1, from coordinate 23,368 downwards.
GTGTAGTTTTTAAATAGCTGTATTCACCCCCCCTCTACAGCTTAAGGCTATATACTTGGGTAACCTTTCGGGACCTACAACTGGTATCAGAGCAGTTTAGAGTGTGTGTCATTCTAGATCTCTCATTCTCTCAAAGTTTCCATTGACAACAGTGCTGCAAATTCCTCATACTATGACAATGGCTCAATGGGCAAACCTCCAAAGTTCAACCATCAGAACTATTCTGGTTGGAAGTGCAGAATGATGCTCTACTTAGAGAATCTGGATGTGCAACTACCAGAGATTGTAATGGAGGGTCCCTATGTGCCAACCTCTGTTACAACTATAACTCCTGTTGTTGAAGGAGCTGCTCCTGAAATCAGAACATTTGAGAAAGCAAAAGCTCAATGGTCTGATGAAGACAAAAGACTGGTGGCTCTTGATGCAAAGGCCAAAAATAACCTGGTCATTTCTCTGCCTGATGATGTGTTCAAACAGGTTGAGAAAATGAAGACTGCAAAGGAGATGTGGGATACTTTGTGTACCGTCTATGATGGACCCACAATCACACTTGACAACAGGATTAATAATCTTGTTAGATAGTATGAACTTTTCTTTGCAAAACCAATGGAGTCTCTCACTGAAACCTACACCAGGTTTACTGCTCTTGTAAATGATCTCAAAGCTGTTGGGATCACCAAGGACAACCAGACTTTGGTAAACAAATTCTTAGACGTCCTGCCTGAAGAATCGAATTATTTCGCTACAATCCTAAGGAATTCAGGTACCATCAAAAGTGTGGATCTTGTTAATCTATATGGATCCTTACTGAATGATGAGCAGTCAAGGCAACAAAAGAGAAATGCCTTGGAATTATCTAATAAAGGTGCAGCCTTTATGGCCAGTGTGAGACAACCTGTAAATCAAGTGAGTGATGTGTTCACTCAACCTAATCAACAGGCTGATGATAAAGAGGAAATGTCTGATGAGGAAGACAATGCAGATATTGCTGAACTGGATGATGAGCAAATGATAGCCATGCTTGTCAAAAGGTTCAACAAGAAAAGGTTTGGAAGAAACATGTTGCAAGGAAGCTCAAATGCTGTTAAAAAGAAGGCATTTGATAAGACCAAAGCTGAGTGCTTCAAATGTGGCAAAGCTGGCCATATAGCTGCTGATTGTGTGTCAAAAGCTGTTGGTCAGTCATCCAAACCACACAAGACAAACAGGGATGATGGCTATAGGGTTAAGTACCTTATGGCTATGGCTAAGCTGAGGAAGTTGGAAAACTCAGTGGTTTCCAACCGACAAAAGGGACTCATGGCAGAGACTTGTGACTGGGAGGAGTCTGATTCATCATCTGATGAAGAAGACAATCACTCTCTGATGGCCAACACTGATGTCCCATCAACAAGCAACTTCAAACAAGATCTGGCTGAAGCTGAAGCTTTTAGCAGCTTGGAGAACTAGAACCCTACAATGATGTATAAGGTACAAAATTTTATGGATTACAGTTCTGAAGAAAAAGTTAAAATGTTTGAATATATGCTTGTTGATCTGAAAGCTGCTGTTGAGAAGCACACTATCTTATTATCTGAAATCTCTCAGCTTAAAACTGATCTTGAAACAAAATCCAGTAAACTGCACAGTTTCCATAAGTTGGAAACTGAGCTTGATGAATTAAAACATATCAATTCCATTTTACTGGAAGAGAAAAGAGAAACAGATATAAAACATGCTAAGCTTCAAAAGATAGTTGACTCTTGGTGCCAATCTGCACAAAACGTCAGCCACTGCATAAGTCAGCAGATTCCTGCACAAATCCAAGCCTATCTTGGAGGGGATCTTGACACAGCAGCTTCCATTGTTGAGGTTAATAATTTAAAAGAAGACTTGTCCACTCTTGGTGAGCTTCCAAACACTTTTATTCAAAAATTGAATGGTAAATTAATCTAAACAAACAGGTTTGTCAGGCCTCAAAACACTGACAGCTCGTTTGAACCTAGCTCAAAAGCTGCTGATGAAATAAGTTTTCCATCAAATAAGCTTGCTAAGTGCTCTGCTGATTTACACAAGCAAAAGAAAGGAAAGCATGTTCAAGCTGCAGCTATGGACACCAAACCTGTTGACAAAACAGGCTTTGGGTATAAAGCTGATATAAAAAGGCATACTAATCCTTTTAATGTTGAACATTTTGAAAATAAGTTTTCAAAAGGTAAGCAGTCTGCCTTTAACAAGAATAAGTCTCATGTTAAAGGCAAACCTGCTGTGATTTCAAATAAGTTTTCTGATCATAGTGGTAAACCGGTTTTAAGTAAGAATAAGTGTTTCAAAACCAGAAATAATGATTATGTTGATAGTCAACATCAATCACATCTCAGGAAGGACAAAGGCAAAGCCATTGCTCAGCCTGAGAGATCTGGGAATAAGTTTCCTAAACCTGTGGAAATTCAAAAGCCAATTAAGCTTCCTATCTATAACACCTTACTTTTTATTTGCATTTTTATTTTTAGTAATTTTGAGCGATTTGCGTAAAATGATGTAATTTCGAGTTTTGGTATAAATAGGAGCCGAGAGTTCATTTTCCTCATTTCTTGCAAACCAAATTCCTTTTTCAGAGCTCCTCTCTCTAGAATTGAACTTATCTCTAGCTTTTCTCCCAAACCGACCGGCCAAATCTCGTGTTCTATACGTTAACGGAAAGATCTCGAAGAGTACTACGTGAATCTCCTATTGCATGTACGATTTCATACGGATTTGAGGTAAGAATCGTACTGTTTTCGTTTTCTGCATTTTCGGTTTTGAAGATATGAGATTCGAGTCTATCATTTACAGGTGATTTAAAGCTAATTTCGCATGGGTTTTACTAGAATATGATAGATTAAGTATAGTATACTCGAACCCAGGCTTATTACTTAACTTATTTGTGATTTGTAGACCTGAAATGCATGTATAAAGTTGTAACTTATGAACAAACTCGAGTATGCTTAGAACAGACTCCAATAGAGCTAAAGACGAACTGGAGGTTCGAATCTAAGCTCAGATTCGAGGGATGGTTCGAGTTTATCCCTCCCCTGTTCGAGTCTGGCTTCGAATCTAACCCAGTTCGAGTCTGGCTTCGAGTTTGATACTCAGATTCGAATCTGACTTCGAGTCTGATGCTCAGATTCGAATCTAGCCCCTAAATTTCGAATTTAATTGATAAAATTTACGAACAACGCATAAATTAGCAAAATAAATAGCAAAACATTTAGCTAGAAGTTATGGCTTATAGATGTTGGAATATTGAGCTAGCAATATTAATTAAGCACATGTTCTGTAAATATTAAACTTCAGATATTATACATAAGCTGTTTAGCCCAGCTGCGAGTCAAAGCCAGTGCCAGTCTATATTGAGCCTAGATAGGCAAGTGCAAGCATTATAAAGCAATTTAAAGCATAAATAAGCCCGAGCAAGTATTTCAGAGCATTTCAAAGCAATTAAAAGCATAGAAAAGCCAGTGCAAGCATTTTCAGTACAGTGAGTAACATTTATTCTTGTTTACATGTTTTATATGAAATTGAGACATAAATTGCTTCTATATGACTTCTTTGGAATTCAATAGACTTTTGTGAGTGAAGGCGAACACTGTGGTACAGGTGATGCCCAGCTTAGCCGGATCTTACATTTGATCTATTAATATGCATATTTATCTGCTATCTGTTTATTGTTCTGCATACTATACAGCAAACTTTGTGTTAGCGTTTCTTTGTGCATCTCATAAGCATTATATTAGCGAGCAAGCAATTCTGATGTTCACCACTATCCCTTGAGCATTATGCGGGTAGCTAGCCCCGCATCACAGATTGATCATCTGTCAGCGGTAAACCCATAGTGGTGGCATCTCCGTTCTGCGTGAAATGTCTCAATTGTGCAGCGTTCTTTCTGGGTATTAAGCAAATGAGCAAGCAAGCAAGCAAGCAAGCATAACAGCCTTTTTTAGGCACTTTCGCCTCATATTTTACATGCATTCATGAATATCTGTTTACTCACTAAGCATTAGCTTACAGTTGCTATTCACAATTTTTACAGGAAAAGGTAAAGAACAAGCTGGACCTTCTGCTTAGGTCTATTATCTGATCTGCCCAGAGGACTTAGCTCACTTTCAGCTTGTGGTATAGCTTTATGATGCCTTGGGTTCTGGGTAGCTGCTTTTATTTTAATTGTGATGTTTTAGCAACTTAGTACTGTAACCTTGTAGCACGTGTAGTGCAAGACTTATTGTAACGTTTTATTTAGCTTTATGCATTTATTGTTATTCCTGGGATAAGCAAGCGTGTTTTAAAGCAAGGATGTGATACCATCTTTGACATCTGTCCTCCTAAAAAGAGGAAAGAAGAGACAGGCAAAGCTGCTGCTATTGAACTTTCCACTCAAGCTGTTGATTCATCAAATAGTAATAAGTTTGCTAAATCTACTGGTAAAATCAACAGGAATAACTCAGAATGTGTTTCTGAAATGTCTTCTTCTAAAAATGTGTAAGGTCTACCACTACGAGATCTATCTAGACGCGGAACCGTCAACGAGTGCGGAATCCTCGTTAACGGGTAGACGGTAACAACTCTCACCAGAAACACGGAGACTATCAGAAGCTACACGAACTACACAAGAACGCACCTACGAACTGATTCTCTCCGAAACGACACCAACACTGATGATAAACTCGAAATCGCTTAATGCTTAACCACTCTCGAATTCTGCAAAAAGTCTAATAATATTTCGAGTCTATCCCTAATTATAGAGGCTAATTCGAGTCTGTCATGGGCCAAACTCGAAATCCGGCCCAAGGCCCATTCAAGTTTGTCCTCACTGACATTCTCGAATCTGCCTAAGCAAGCATATTCGAATCTGTCTAACTGACCCATTCGAATCTGACCTAGATTCGAATCTTGGTCCTTAGACATTTCGAATCTACATTTTAACATAATTAACTCAGTATTGAAACTTATGTTTTTACCTTATGATTGATTTTATCTTTGATCTTTATGTTTGAACTTCTTGTAATACGATACATGGTTCAAACATACAATCAATAACTGTCAAACATATATAAACATATATATCAAACACTCGTTAATTCTCAATACTTTGAATATTACTTAAACCAAAATGTTAGATTGCTTAGAGTGCTATCGTCACACAGGGTGTACCAACAAAATGCTAAAAGGAGAAAATGTTATAAATGTGGAATGAAGACACATCTGGCCAAAGAATGTCCTGAAACTGAGGACATGAGGCCTGCTGACTCTGATGGTTCCCTCACAGCTAACATAAACAGTGTTGGAAACATCTTAGTCAATGAAAGTGGTATTCAAACTGATACCATTCAAATAGGGAATATTAGTGTTGATATCACAACTCCATCAACAAATGTTGATGAAGTAGGAGAACTCATCTCTGTGATGAGTTCCCCTAAAAATGACTAATATTCTTCTGTTCACTCTGCAGGAAAAACAATCATCCCAGGTTTGGTACTTGGACAGTGGCTGCTCAGGGCACATGACAGGTTGTAAGGACCTGCTGAGTGATCTCATACTTGAAAAAGGACCAAAAGTCACATTTGGTGACAACGTATAGGGATCCACTGACGGATATGGAACTCTTAAAGCTGGTGCTGCAGTGTTCAAAAGAGTAGCCTATGTGGTTGGGCTGAAACATAACCTTGTTAGCATAAGTCAACTGTGTGATGCTGGCTACAAGTTTAACTTTGATGAGCACCTGGGTTACATATTGGATCCCCAAGGCAAAGTTGTGCTATGTGCTCAAAGAAAGAAAGGTGTATATATTGTGGACATGCAATTTGCTGATCCCACAACTGAAACCTGTTTTCTTACAAGAACAAATGCAGACGTAAACTGGTGATGGCACAAAAGGCTGTCACACCTGAACTTCAAGAACATCAACAAACTCTGTAAGAAAGAGTTGGTGACAGGTTTTCCTTCTATGACTTTTGTTAAGGATAAACTCTGCACAGCTTGTGAGAAAGGCAAGCAGAGGAAATTATCATTTAAATCCAAACATAACTTTTCTATTGATACTCCTCTCTTCTTAATCCATATGGACTTGTTTGGACCTATATATGTCCCAAGCCTAGGAGGAAGAAGACACACTCTAGTAATGGTTGATGAGTTCTCCAGTTACACATGGGTTATCTTCTTGAAGAGCAAATGAGAGGCTGCTAGAGAAATTATTGGATTTGTGAAAAAGATGGAAATGCTGAACTCTGCCCAAGTGAAGCAGCTTAGAAGTGATCATGGTACTGAATTCAGAAATAGTACTCTTGAAGACTTCTGTGAAGAGAAAGGAATCACTCAAAACTTTTAAGCTGTAAGAACTCCACAACAAAATGGAGTTGCTGAATGGAGAAACCAAACTCTCATTGAAGCTGCTAGAACCATGCTGTGTGCATCTGGTTTACCTTCATCATTTTGGGCTGAAGCTGTTAACACTGCTTGTTTCACCCAAAACAGATCCTTAGTGGTGAAAAGGTTCAACAAGACTTCCTATGAGCTGCTCAAAGAGAGGAAGCCAAATGTCAGTTACTTCCATGTGTTTGGGTGTCCCTGCTTCATTTTGAATCAAAGGGACCAACTGGCGAAGTTTGAACCAAAAGCTGATGAAGGTGTGTTTGTTGGCTACTCTGTTATCTCCAAAGCCTACAGAGTGTACAACAACAAAAGAAAGGTGATAGATGAATCTATCAATGTCACCTTTGAAGAGTCCAAGAATGCTTCCACCAAAGCTGTTCCTGAATCAGTTTCAGGAGAAATAAACTTTGATGATCTCATGCATTCAAACAGTGAAGATGACTCAAAAGCTTCCACTACATCCAGTGTGGAACCTGTTAACCATGATGGGCATGATGATGATTATGTCAATACACCCTGTGTGAATAAGTGTACTGACTTAATTACAACTGCATGTCCTGAACCTATCAATGTTGATTTTCCTAGTTCCTCTACTGATATGTTCAACAGTGGTCAGTCATACTCAACAAGTGAACAGGCTCAAGACAACAGTGTGTCTGAAAATCTTGAGAGCTGTTCAACAGGACCTGCTGAAGCTGCTGATAACTCAGGAGAATCCTCATAGAAGAATGATCCTAAGTGGATCAGATGTCACCCCAAATGGTTGGTGACATCAACAAAGGGGTACAAACAAGGTGGGACAGCTTAGGGAACTTCTTTATGTTCTCTAGTTTTGTTTCACTAATGGAGCCAAAGAAGGTGGATGAAGCACTAAAAGATGTCAACTGGATCACTGCCATGCAAGAAGAACTCAATCAGTTTGAGAGAAACAAGGTATGGAAGTTGGTCCCTGCTCCTAAAGGTAAAACTATAATTGGCACTAAATGGGTTTTCAGGAATAAGATGGATGAGCAAGGTCATGTCATTAGAAATAAGGCAAGACTCGTTGCTCAGGGTTATAGAGAGGAAGAAGCAATTGACTATGATGAGACATTTCCTCCTGTGGCCAGGATAGAAGCAATTCGTTTGTATCTAGCCTACGCTGCTCATAAGAGCATTAAGGTATTTCAAATGGATGTGAAGAGTGCATTTTTGAATGGGAAGCTGCAAGAAGAAGTTTATGTCAAGCAGCCTCCAGGTTTTGAAAATGAACAACATCCAGGTTTTGTCTATAAGTTGGACAAAGCTCTCTATGGTCTCAAACAAGCCCCTAGAGCCTGGTATGACATTCTTACTGAATTTCTTATGAGCAATGGGTACTCTAGAGGAAAAGTGGATACCACATTGTTCATAAAGAAGTTGAACTCTGATATTATGCTTGTTCAAATTGATGTGGATGATATAATATTTGGTTCTACCAATGAGCAGTTATGCAAGAATTTTTCAGTACTCATGAAATCCAAATATGAAATGAGTATGATGGGAGAACTTACTTTCTTTTTAGGATTACAGGTTAAACAAACCTCAACTGGAATTTTCATAAATCAAAGAAAGTATACCTTAGATCTCTTGAAAAAGTTTAAATTTGATCAAAGTTCTCCTATTAAAACCCCAATGGCAACCGATGTAAAATTGGATGCTGATGCCAGTGGCAAAGCTGTTTCTGTAACAGCTTACAGAGGTATGATTGGGAGCTTGCTATATTTAACTGCTAGTAGACCGGATATTATGTTTGCCACCTGTTTGTGTGCTAGGCTCCAAGCTGATCCAAAGGAATCTCATCTAGCTGCTGTTAAAAGAATCTTCAGATACCTAAAGGGTACACCAGGTTTGGGTCTTTGGTATCCCAAAGACTCAAGCCTTGAACTAACAGGTTATTCAGATTCTGATTTTGCAGGCTGCAGGCTAGATAGGAAAAGTACAACAGGTGGATGTCAACTCCTTGGTGGCAAGTTGATAAGTTGGTGTAGTAAGAAGCAAAACTCAGTGTCTACTTCTACTGCTGAAGCTGAGTACATTGCTGCTGGAAGCTGCTGTGGGCAGATTCTGTGGATGCAGCATCAGCTTGAAGACTATGGGCTTGTGTATAGGAAAATTCCTATTCTGTGTGATAACACAAGTGCTATAGCCATTTCCAACAATCCAGTATTTCATTCAAGAACAAAGCATATTGAGGACAGACATCACTTCATCAGGGATCACATTCAGAAAGGTAATGTGGAGGTAAGTTTTATTTCCACAAAAGAACAGCTTGCAGACATTTTCACCAAACCTCTTGATGAAACCAGGTTTAGTTACCTTGTCAGCAAGCTGGGCATGTTAAAGAAATGTGACTAAGTGTCCTCAAAGGTCTAAAACTTTGTATGTCTCACACTGCTCAAGTTTCTCAGAACAGCTTAGACAGAACAGCTTATGCATATTCTGTACTTAGCCATTTTTTTGAAATCCTTGAACAACTTGAACATACAACAGGCTGAACAAAAAAAGTTTACTCGTCCAGCCTGCTCTGATGGTCTATTATTCACCCTGCTCACTCCTTCGAACTGATTTACAAGACACTGTCTTGTAACCTGGTCAGCTATTGAACACAACCTGCTCTTACATGGCTGAACAGGTTGAGGGCACAGTTTGAAGAGTGAACAGCTTGTGATGACCCTGCTCATCACAGGTTTGACCAACAGCTTAGACCAAGTTTTTAACTACCTTTCTTCATAATTAAGTTACTTAAATTTTGTTTTTAATTAACTTAATTACTGCGGATAATGTGGGTTACGTGTGTTAGTGATTAAAAAGGGCTCAAGTGGTTTGACAAACGGTCTGACATGGACAACCGTTCCGTTTTCCGTTAACGACTTTTTCAAATCAACCGCCCAAATGTTTCTCTCTCATACCCACTCACATTCAAATCCTATAAATACCCCCTACTCTTTCATCTTCGTCTTCCTCACTATTTCCAGAAATCCTCAAGAACCCAAAATCGACTAAGTGTCTTCTGCTTCTCTAAACACAAATTCTTCACAAATGGCTCAAAGAAACAATCTCTTTCTACCAGTATTTGTTGGTGATGATGTACAGAAACACTCATCAGTCACCACAATGCTAACCATCAAACCCACTAACTATATTGCCAACCTCACAATCCCCAAAAACTATGTGGGGAAAGGTTATGACCAAATGGTGGAGTTTTTGACAGTTCATCCGTTGAACTACGCCATGACTGCTACTCCTGGTGTCCTGTACCAGGAGATGGTGTACGCATTTTGGTACACTTGTTCCTACAACCCTAACACCAAAGTCATCAAGGGGACTATTCTCAATGGTACTCAGACCATTGAGATCACTACTGATCTTCTCAGGGAAGTACTTCATCTGACAACTGCTGATTCATATGACATGCCTCAACCTGAGAATGAACAAATGGGAAATTTGTTACGCTTCTGTGGTGTAGCAGAACCCAGAATCGAAGCTACGCTGTTCAGGAAGGATCCGTCTCCTACCTACAGCTTTCTATTTGCCTCAGTGGTGATGTGCTTTAGCAGCAAAGTTGGTTCATTTGACCAACTGAGCCGTGATGAAATTCCAACAGTTCTACAGCTGGTGGATGGGACTACAATGGACATGGCCAAGTGGATTTTTCTGAACCTGAGGAACCTGGTGCAGTAGGAGACAAGACCAGCTGCTGTTCGATATGCCAGGTTTCTGAGCCTCATTTTTAGTCACATTTGTGGTGAGCACTTGTACAACTCTCAGCCTTTACTTCATACTGCTGCCTTCCCTGTAATAGTGAATAGAGTTTTCTACACTGCTGTTCTTCCAAATGAGCCTCCTCTGTCAACACCAATGAGGAGGTTGTTAGGATTGGTGAAAGGACCCTATGATGTGAGGGTGGATCTAGAAGCTGCTCCCAAGGCAAAATCTAAAGCCAGGTCCAAGCATATTAAAAGGACCATGGCAACCACTGAAGCTGGGCCTGCCCACAAGAAGGCCAAAACAGCTCAGTCTGAGTCTGCTTCCTTGGCCTCTGTGGCTGAGGGGGAGTAGACTCCTCACCCTGGGTCATCTGTTGACCCTGAAGCCTTTGTGGCTGGTGCCTCTGTGGCACCTAAGACCATGGAACAGGCCAACCCAACTATTCCTGACCCAGTCTCACACCCTGTCCAAACAGAACCTATCACCTCTCCACAATCACCCACTTCATCCATCCAATACCAACGCAAATCTCTAGCCAAAAGAAAATCAGCCAAAACAACCAGCTCCTCTGTTCCCTCTCAACAGGGTTCAGTTGTAAGAGAAGCCACCCCTGCTGCCTCTCCTATTTTCGGAGAAGGTTCAACACAATTGGAGCCTGCTTCACTCCAACCTGAGTCTACCCAGAGTCAGCCTAGACCCTCTGGTTCCTCCCAACAAGAACCAGTTGTACAAACGGAGACAGCCACATCAACTATTCCAGCCTCTCAACAGGCTGAGAATATTGAAAGACAGGAGTCCTCTCCACTCCATACTGTGTCCACACTGTGACCACCTCAAACTTCTTTACACCCTGAATCTCTACGAGATGTCCACACTGCTGGTATAGACCAATCAGCAGATCAGCCTCAAACTTCTGTTCCCTATGATACAGCTGTTCCACTCTAAACAGCTGTTGAGGGACCAATAACCCAAGCTGATGAACCTCAGGGAACATACCATCCCTTTGGTGAGGCCGCTCCTTCTATGCAAACTCCATCAACAGGTTTCACCACTGCTGATGTTGAAATGCATATCCCATCTCCCAATGATGAGGTGCTTTTAAACCAAGGCACTACAGAGGGAACACCCACTGGCCTTCATGAAGGTGTTGCCACACAAGTAGCATCTGAAAGGCCCCCAACATCAACTCCTTCTCCTGATGATGCAGCTACAGCCGCTGCTGAGGGACCCTTTGACCCTTCCAAGCTGGGCCACATTACTTTTGCCCAGGCTATGGAGCTTCTCTCAAATGTCCCTCTTCCCTCTCCATCACATCCTCATACACCAGCCTCATCATCTTCCTCTCCATCAACCCAATCTAAACAGTCCACCCATACACCTCCATCTCCTAAAGACCTGCCTTTGAAGGATCAGCTTTCCCTGCTGACCATCAAAGTTGGTTCTTTAGAAACCTCTATGTCCTCTCTACCCTCTCTTATTTCAGACTCTGTGTCTGAACAACTTAAGGGTTTCTTTGATCTGTTCAAAGATTCCTTCCCAGCCACCTCACAACCTGATAACTCTCCACAGCTGCTTGCACTCACTGCACAGCTGCAAACTGTATCCACCTCCCTCTCCTCCATTCTTTCACTACAACAGGACTCTGTGTCCTCAATGACAGCTATTTCTCAACAGCTGTCATCTCTCCTCACTTCTTGCAATTCTACACTTCCTGCCACCCTGGCCAGCTTGAACACACTCATTGGCTCCCTATCCAATTCTGTATCATCAAACCTTGCTGATGTGCAAGATTCTCTAGAACTACATCTTGCACAGCTTCAAAGTTTGTTGTTCACAGCTTCTGATAGGGAAAACATTGTCAAGCTGACCTCCCTTGCTGATACCCAATCCTCTTCTCTTCAAACATGTCTTTCACAGCTTGCAGAGGTAAAGGACAACCTGGTTTTCTTAGTGAATAGCCTTGTTGGACCCAAGCCTGCTGCCAAAACTACTGGCAAGCCTGCTGACTTTGTGTCTTCAGGCAGACCAAGTGTTGAAGGTGCTGGTCCATCTCCTTCAAAGGGGGAGAAGTCATCTGCCTCGAAGACTAAGTCTAAGGGGGAGAAAACTTCTTCTCCTAAGGAGAAATCAGTACCTGTAATACTCACTGGTCAACCAGCAGGACCATCTACAACAGGTACAATGGAGGGTGCTTCCCAAACTGCTCAGCCTACTCAGGCTGAAACTCCAAACTCTGCTCAGTCTAAGGGGGAGGAATTTATTCCTGAGGACAAGCCAAGCAGCAGAAGGAGGCATCTGATTTTAGAAGAAGAAGAGGAGGAGGAGGAAGAAAGTACTGAAGCTACTGTCACTACAGCAGCTAAAGGAAAAGAAAAAGTAGCAGTTGATCCCCTACAGCAGAAAGCAGCAGAAATCAAATTTCACAAAGCCAGGGCCAAAGAAATGGGTCTTCCTATGCACAAATATTTTGAGTTTAGAGAAGAACAGCTTCAAGCCCTGGAAGCTCTAAGGAAAGAAGAAGAATCTGCCAAAGCTGCTAAGTCTCTTGCACTTCAAGAGGCAAAGAAAATCAAAATGTCCTCTCTTGAAGTGCAAAAGAAATTAATGGAAGCTGCTAAGGGATCAGCAGGAGAGAAGGAAGCAGAAAAAGAAAAAGGTACTCTGGTCTCAGTGACCAAAACTCCAGTGCCTTCTGCAAGAGCTCAGTTCCACTTTGACAAACTAGCAAGAAGAAAATTTCAGGATGTTGTTGATAGAAGGCTTGCCAAGGAAGCAATTGTCAAAGTTGTGCCCATATCAAGAAAAGGCAGTCAGTGGAAGTTAAAAATAACCAGAATGGGTGCAACAGGCCCAGAACTAGAAACAAATGACTTCACTGATGTTGCACAAATGGGGTACAAAGAATGGATTGAGCTGGCAGTTGCTCTGAGTGAGTCTAAGTCAGAAACTGCAAAGACTGTCAGAGCATATGTCAAGAAGCTGATGGAGAGAGTGAAGAATCTTGGTCTGATCTCCAAAGAAGTAAGTGAAGGTGTCTATGTGACACAACCAAAAATAAAGGCCAGGAGGACAAGGAAAGACTCTGAGCTGGAAGAACTCCATATGATGATTGAACAAGGAGACTATGCTGTGGAAATCAAAAGAGTTAACCACAGCCTTCCCAAAGGAGTAGAGTTTGAAGAAGGCAAGGTAATTGAAGAGCCTGAGTTGGGGGCATTTTTTGTAGATCCCTTAACCCAGAAAAAGTGTTTTTAGAGAGCTTCAGACCTACACAAAGTTGGTCTTAAGCAGCTTGCAGCCTTCAGAATTGCCAACTCCTTCAGACAGTCCAGCAAATGGAGAGGAGCCATCTGGGATGAGCTGAGAGGTGTTTATGACAGAGGTGAGCTTCAAGATCCAAACTTCATGTTTCTCAGAGTTGAAATTCAAGATCTGGAAGAAACAAGGGAGGAACTTGAAAGAATGTTTGAAGAAGGACTGCCACCTCCAGTACAGTGATGTCCATCTACCAATCAGGGTAGATGAAGAATGGAAGTTTTCCATCAGTTGGACAGGCTTACAATTATCTGCTCCCAACACTAACAGTCCAGAATCTGCTGTACATTAGTTGTACTTTAATTACATATGTTGTAATTTTTTCTTTTGCATCAGTTGTAATATACATCAGTACATCAGTTGTACTTTTGTAAGAACATGTGTTGTTTTATGTAATCAAGAATCAGTGTATCTATAAACTGATCTTTTACTTTACTTTGATGTTGTAATTTTATTTCAGCAAATGTACTATAAAAATATATGGTGATTTTTTATAAGGCCAGCTTTGACTGGTTATTGCAAATAGGGGGAGATTGTTAGGCACTAAAAGGCCTCAGTCAAACCTGTTCTGCATCTGAGGGGGAGATTTTCAATCAAACCTGTTGATGCATTTGAAGGTTGAATTTAAGGCCTGTAATATGTCTTATTAAAACCTGAAAATGATTTGCAATATCAGTCCAAAGCTGTTTACTCTGTTGCATGTGTTGCAACAAAGGCAGTTTGTCCAAACTGTTCTGTCTGCTGAACAGGCTGGACACAAACTGTCTACGCTGCTCTACACTAGTGAGCAGCTTGGGCAGTTTACAAGTGTTCTGTTCTTTGTGAACAGAACCTGTTCTTTGTGAACAGGCTAAACACTTTATGGAATATGTTTCCAAGTCCTCATGTATTGTTTTTGGCTAAAAGATCAGTTTACAAAGTCGAAGACAAAGTGGAAATCAGAACTGCTCAGCCTGCCCAAGCTGTTCTGTTTACATGAAGACAAAAGGATATTTGAAAAAGGGTGACAGACCTTTTTCTTATATCAAAATAGGCCTTGACAAAGGAAGAAAGACGCAAAGTTGACATTCCTTATTTGGTTAAAGGCAATGCAACAGTAGACAAAGTGAAAAGACAAAAGTTCTGCCCACATGAAGACAAGTCTGCTTTTCAGAATGTGCAGAAAAGTCTATGTTGTCTTTTCAACAAGACTTCTCCTTTTTCCTTTCGTCCAATGAAGAAGCTTCACTTAGATCCTCTGAGTGAGTATAAAAAGAAACTTCCAAGGATTGAAAGACTAAGCCAAAAAGCTAAGTGCTGAAGCCAAGACTGTACGTGCATTCAAGTATATCTTTCATGCATGCAAGTCTGCCTGGATAAAACAGTGTTCTGTGTCTATGTTGTTCTTATCCAAGCTGTTCCTCTAAGTCTTGTAAACACAGTGAGTGATTCTTAGTGAGTGTATTCATTGTAACTAGTTTAAGTCTGTCTTAGACTAGTCAAACATACTGTTGTATCTGTCATCTCAGCTTGAACCTTTCCGCATTCAAGCTCGTTTGTAATTAACATTTGTTGATAATACATACAAACATTGAGAAAATTGTGTGTAGTTTTTAAATTGTTGTATTCACCCCCTCTACAGCTTAAGGCTATATACTTGGGTAACCTTTCGGGACCTACAGTAGTTCAGTGGAAGTGACGTTAGATGTTTCTGCCATGAGAGCTTGATTTTGAAACTCTTCCTCTGTCTGATCACTCCAGTCAAACACATTGTCTTCTTGAGAAACAAGTGCTTGTGATGATGAAGCTTGATTAGTTTGGTGTGGTCTTGGTGGCTGTTGACCTTGGGATCTGCATTATCTTGCAAAATGTCCAAGCTTGTGGCATTTAAAGCGTTCCACTTTTGATTTATCAAATGCTGGTTTGCCTTCTGATCTGGCTTGGAAGTTGGATCTGCCAGTTCTTTTCAGAAACCTTTTAGCCCTCATAGTCAACATTGCATGCTGCCATTTCAAGTCCATCTCTTCTAGATCATCTGGATGGATTTGTTCTAAATCTTCAGCATTTAGAGCAAACAGTCCATCATTGGCAACAAAAGCTTCATAATGAACTTTAGTAGAGTTACCATAAGCACCTGAAAAGGAATCACAACAGTTAGATTTATCAGTTAATGCTGATGACAGCAGAGCTGTGTTATGATTATAAGAAAAGGATTTCTTTTTATTTTCAATCTCAGTTTCAAACACTCTCAGACTGTTGTAAAGATCATCCAACTCTATTTTATCAAGAGTATCTTTGGTTCTCCATTGGGCAGCATAGACTATCCACTCTTCACCAAGTCATCTAAGAAATTTTTTGTTTACTTCATCTTGATCCAAGCTGACTTTAGCACTCTCCAATTCACTGATCAGTTTATTAAACCTGTCAAACATTTGAGTAAGGTTTTCATTCTTGCCACCAGAAAAGTTTTCATACTGCTGTTTCAGAAGATCTTTTTGATTTCTTTTGGTGCTAGCATTGCCAGCAAAGCTTTTCTCTAAGGCAATCCAAAGAGAATGAGCAGTATAGAACTTTTTAAACTAGTGTTGATAAGCATTAGGAATGGCTATCTGTAAAAGTGTAAGAGCTTTCACTTTATTCATTCTAGTCTTTCTTTCAAGTTCAGTCTTTGGAGGTGTTTTTATAGGCTTGCCCTCAGCATCAAGTTCAGGATCAACTACAGGAGGAAATTCAACAGCTTCCCATATGGCATAATCAATAAATTGAATGTGTTGTTGAATCCTGAGTTTCCACATCTCGAACTCAGTGGGTTTGAGCATAGGCACTTTGAGTCCTTGCGCAGATCCACTACTGCTGTTATCAAATTCCATTGCAGAAAATTAAAATTTTTAAAAGAAAGCTTCTGACTTTGAAAACAAAGAAAAACCTGTGGCTCTGATACCACTTGTCAATATCAAAATCACTACCTAAGATTAACTGGTTTGAATTAATCAGAGTATAAAACTAATAACCTTGTATTGAATCAAAGTCCAATTAAGAAGTTTGCGGAATAACCCTTAACTGTTTTAAGAAAAGCTTTCAAAATAAATAAGACATAAATATAAGCAACAATCAGATCTTTTGTATTGTCAAACTCAATTATTACAATCACCTCTAATCTGTTTGATTGGACGAAGAACACAAATTGTTCTTAGGGTTTTACAACCTTAGAGGCTTATGAAAACTTAATCAGAAAAGCAATTACAACTGAAAAATAAACTTGTACGTGCAGACTTACAATAGAAAAACCTATTCTATGTATATATATAATGCTTTCTGATTTGTTTCCTTGAGGAGCTTTGATTTCTTCTGGTAGTAGATATGCTGGAATCTTCAAATATAAATCTTTTCCTGATTTTCAGCACTTTCTGTTTGTTAAACTGTTGAGCAGATTGAGTTTTATTTGATGAGCAGCTTGAATTTTTGCACTGGCAGCTTGAACTTTTGAACTAGCAGCCCAAACTTACTCAACTAACAGCTTGAACTTTGTAATTACACAGAAAAATCTACTAACAGTTTGAGAAATCTAACTAACATCTTGACATACTTAGAATATTTCCCAACAAAAACTCAACAAGCTATGGAACAAAGAGATCAAAATGGTGCAGGTCAAGTGGAAGCATCATAAGCGAGCTAACCACACTTGGGAATCGGAAGAAGACATGAAGATTAAGTACCAAAGTTTGTTTAGCACACAATGACTTCGCGAACGAAGTATAAGCGTGGTGGAGCCCATGCTGTAACATCCCTACTTTTAATCATTTATAATTTACATATTTTAAGGACTCAATTATTGTATTAATGGTTTATTATATAAATTAAGCTAGTTTCGATCATAATATCAGTTTAAATAAGAAGATACGAAGTTGAGAGGTATAATGTGTAACTAGATAAAGGGGTCAAATAAAAGAGAATTAATGTTCATAATTTCAAAACTCATTCTCTCTCTACTCTCTCGATTCTCTCTCTAAAGAAATTACGGTTTCTTTTCCAATTGAAAACCAAGATCATAAAAAGCATTAAATTGAAGGTTGAAAAGTTTGGAATCAAGTTGCAAACAAAGAACTATGGCTATTGCAAACAACAATTCGAGGTAAAAATCATTCTATATTTCGAATTTTTGGATGTTGAGTTTGGTTTTCACAAAAACCGTATCATAGGATTTTGTTTTGAGATGTTATTGCATGTTGAAACTTGGTATGGAAATGTTAAAATCGAGTGTTGATTATGTAGTATACAAAATTTCAGATTCAGATTCCTCCTCTAAGTATGGCTTTGAATTTAGTTTGTGTTTTAGTGTATGTGTTCACCCACCAAGGTTGAAAAATGGACATAAATGAGTTGATTTGGTATGTTAGTGTTATGTTATAAGTTAAATGAGTACATTTAAGTTCATATTTGTAACTTTAGATACAGAAACATGCAAAAAATGGTCAAAAATGGAAATCTGGAAAATGTTGAAAATAATACAAGTATGAACTCGGTTCGGACCATCCGAATTCGGGCCCTGTTCATCCAAGTTCGGACCAATGACCCAATACGGACCTCCATCCAATTTGGATCAGCAGTGATTTCAGATCAATGTCTCAAATTCGGACCCTGCCTAATTTGGACCCCAACGTATTTCAGACCTTGCCCATTTCGGACCAAAACCCAATTCGGACCATCCGAATTCGGATGTGGTCCGAATTCAGTTGGAATTTCACTTAATTTTTCAAAATTTAAGTTTTACGCAATTACTGACATTAAATCACTATTACACTTACTTGACAGAGCATTGTGGTGTTATCAAACACACATTGATTCAGAGACAAATCACACTGTGCAACTCACTGTGGGTAATGGATTATCATTCTAACATTTATTGTCTTTGCATTCACGTTTTACATATTCAATGGCATGTTCACATTGTTCATATACATCAATTGGCACTCATGAATGATTTGTTGTTATGATGCACACTCGTACTTGATATGTAACACACATGTAGCCATCGTTCATTTGAAAGTGCATCTATTTACATCATGCTTGTACTGCATGATCATTACTTCACAATCTGATGCGACCTGGACTGGGGCTGACAGCAGGCCACTATCGGGGACTGATCATCCCACTCGTTATCCTGGTCAGGTTTGGCACTTCCCGATCAGCATTTTAACTGCCAACCCCATGCTTGCACTACATGGTTTTACACATACTATGGGGCTTTCGCTGCCAGATTTCACACTATGCTTGTAAAGAAATATATGTTGAATGTATAATCTGTTATCTCACTAAGAAAATTAGCTTACTGTTGACTCACAATGTTTTCAAGCAAAGGCAAAGTTGTAGCTGGACCTTTTACTTAAGCAATTTCCATTCAATATCCCGGAGACTTTAGAAGCTATTTGTACTTGGATGATTGTAGCTTTGGGCTGGGATTTGATACTTTTAAAACAATTATGTTGATGTAATAGTTAGACTTTATCATTGTAGACATATACTTTTATTGCTTTAGTGTGGAACTGCTTAAATCTGATTTAAGTATTCAATTTTAATTATCATGTTATTCATTCGGTTGTTTGTTGATCCTGGTGATTTCATTTATACTATCAAAATATGAGGACGTCACACATAACATCTCCAAAAATATTGGAAATCACCAATAATGCTCTAACTCTTAAATTAATCAAATAGTTACATTCAAATATTATTCCTAATCACTATTCAATAGAATTTAGATAGATTTTCATATTGATAATAAACACCCACAAAACCCACCTAAAGCTTAATGGACCTTCCAGCGATTTTAAACCAAGAAATGTACGAAGAAAAAGCAAATGATATAATGATGGAATTCTTGTTTATTTCCAGATTAAAACACAAAAAAAAAAATCCCAAAATCATTACAAAAATTAACAACCAAAATACATGACGTAAATTAATATTTATTGAGTTTTGAATTTGTTACCTCAAGAGTCAGATGACGACCTTAATGATTCTCCATTCAAAATTTGATCTCCAAATTTCGAAGTTTCCATACTCATAAATATGTGTGTGTGTTTTGGTTTGATAAAAAATGATGAATGGGAGATAAAATGATGTGTGTATGTTCGTTAGAAGGGTGATGAGAGAATATATGCAATTAGTTACCTCATCTCTCTCTTTCACAATTTGACATATTCTTTCTTTATTTTTTTTTAATATTTCCACTCATTTATTTATTTATTTGTTCCAGATCTCATTAAATAAACACAAATACTCCATCTCTTAAAATTTATAAATCTTGCATTTTGTTAATCATCATTGAGTTAGATTTGATAAGTAAATTATTACAATCAATAGATTACTTCGAAAAATTTAAGGGTGTTACAATATATATATATATATATATATATATATATATATATATATATATATATATATATATATATATATATATATATATATATATACTTGTACCTTTAAAGTGGGTTTTATTTATAGACTTGTTAAATTGGGTGATTTAAAACATAAAAACCCTCATACATACATATTATCATTTATGGGAATTATTAAGTCTCTCATATCATTTATGACTCGGATAAATACATCAAGTTTCATCACAAGTTGTCAACGCAATCTCCGTTTTATGCTCATTTTTGCCATCATTTACGGTGAGTTTTCATAGCCCCATTTTTTAATTGTTCATATTATTTTGGGGTGAGAATACATGCTCAACATTTTATTTTATATGGACACAAGTACTTGAATCACTTTTCGTATTAAATAAGATTGTTTCTTCACCACCGCCCTCAATCATGAACCGTTAATTACTACGTAATCGTGAATATTGTGGATAGATCTATTTGGGTTAACGCCCCCATCCAGGTTGGTCGCACCAATTGTAAATGGATGCATAATTATTTGACAATTCTTGGTACTATGGTGTTGGATACCACAAGGGCACTCAAAAGTTAAGTTTCGGGGTCATGAGGCTTATGGTACTACTTAATCTGTATGATTCGCTTTTGTTTTACAACTTACTGTTGGTACACCCTGTGTGACGATAGCAGTCTAAGTGTATTAGCATTTTGGTTCAAGTAATATTGCAAAGTATTGAATATTAACGAGTGTTTGATATATGTGTTTATATATGTTTGATAGTTATTGATTGTATGTTTGAACTTGATGTAATGTATTACAAGAAGTTAAAACATAAAATTCAAAGATAAATTCAAACATAAGTTAAAACATAAGTTCAAATATAAGTTAATATGTGTAATTCGAATTTAGAATAAATTCGAATTCATCATTAAGGGACATTCGAATCTATGCTAAATTCGAATGTGCAATATAAGGCAGATTCGAGAGTGTCAAGGGGACAAACTCGAATGGGCCTTGGGCCTGATTCGAGTTTGGCCCATGACAAACTCGAATGAGCCTCTATAATTAGGGATTAACTCGAATAATTATGAGACTTTTGCAGAATTCGTGTGAGATTAAGCAAATGGGCGATCTCGAGTTTATCAGCTGATAGTGTGTTAGTTTGGAGAGAATCATCTCGTAGGTGCCTTCGTCGTCGACCGTACAGCGTTGTGATAGTCTTCGTGTTCCGTGTGAGAGTGATATCCCTCAAGCCGTTAACGAGGATTCCGCACTCGTTGACGGTGTCGCGTCTAGATAGATCTGTGTAGTGCAAGACCTTACAAGTGGTATCAGAGACTAAGGGGTGTTCTTCGTGTTCATAAAGATACATCCTAGGTTTCTTGACGCTTTTGGACGGTTAATCTCACTTGTTATTGGATTTTTCGAGCTTATCAAATTGGAATCCGGGAAATACTTTGTTGTAGTTCACATTTTTGATCAAAATCAATATTTTTACTTGTAAAAATATTGATTTAATCTGAAAACCGTGAAAAACTCGAGGTATTAGCCGTTTCTCGAATTTGTGGCGCTCGAATTTATCAAGGAGTAATTAGGGTTTTGCTCATTTTCGAGTTTGATCAAAATACGCTCCTTTCGAGTTTCCTAAAAAGTGATTTCGAGTTTAGAGGTTTCGAATTTGCTTTAGGCTTCGACTTTGGACTAAAGTCGAATAGGGGATTCGAGTTTATCTAGGTTTCGATTTTGACTGTTGTTCGAGTTTACCTGGACATTCGAGTTTGGAGACCTTCGAATTTGCCATATATTTCGACTTTGATTGGACTTAAAAACTTAACTCGAATTTAATCCCAAATAGGTTTAAATTTAATTATATTCGAATTTACCTAACATTCGAAAGAATTAATTTAAATTAATTTCGAATTAAATTAATTAAGTTTAAGTTCAATTATCTTTGAAACAATGACAAATCTACAACGGTTTCTGGAGATGGATCACGAGGTCGGAAAAGCAAATACTCCGCCAAAATTTATGAAACTTGAAGATTACTACTGGTGGAAGGATCGGTTTGCCGACTTCGCGCGCTTTAACGATATGCACATGTGGATATGTATCGACGAGGGATACATTCCACCGACAGCTGAGGTAGAAGGACGACAAAAGGTTGTTCCTTATTCTATGATGAAGGAGGACGATAAGAAGGTGTACGAAGCAGAGAACCGTGCGTATGCTATCATTCGGATGGCTTTACCTCAGGACATACTGCACACCTTCCGTAATCAGAAGACAGCAAAGGAGTTGTGGGACTCGTTAGAGAAGAGGTGTGAGGGTAACCCGAGGGTTAGAAGGAAACGTATGGAGATGCTCAAGCAGCAGTTTGCGATCTTCAAAGCATTGAAGGAAGAGAAGCTGGAAGACACTATCACACGTTTCTATCATCTGCTGACTGAGTTAGACAGTCATGATATTGGGTATAGTGACACTGAGAAGAACAATAAGCTTCTGGATGCTTTACCGGCCAAATGGGCGATGTACGTGGCCTTGATTAAGCTTGATGAGGATAAATACTATACTCTATCTCAGAAGGATGTGGTGGGAACGCTGAGGGCGTATCATTTTGAGTTACTGAAGGCAGAAACGGATTATGAACAAGTCCAAAATCCAGCAATGTATTTTGGAATACCAAAACCTTCAGTGGCCGCCGATATGAAGACAGCTACAGCCTTTTTCACGGGAGAAACGTCGTCACCGGCAGAGACTGAAGAATCACAGAGTAGGGCTTTCTTAGAGTTTAGTAGACAAGAAGAACAACAACATCAGGCTACACCGGCATCCACATCTCAGGGCTATTCTAAGAAGCCTATGAGTGCTAAATCGGCTGAAGACCATCTAAATCTATTGGCTTCATTTGTGGCCGCTTATAAAAATTGCGTTCAGGGAAAAATCAACGGTCCTGCACTCTGGGATGAGGATTACGATCAGGTAGACCCTGATGACCTTGAAGAGATGGATCTCCAATGACAACTGGCCATGGTAACTCAACGAGTTAAGCGATTCATCAAACGAACAGGAAGAAATCTGAATATGAGTTACAAAGGGATTGGCTTCGATAAGTCCAAGGTCAAATGCTACAACTGTCATGGCTTAGGACACTTTGCTAGACAGTGTCAGAGACCGAAGGTAGAGAATTACCAAGGGCAGAATCAGAATCATGGACAGTATCAGAACCAATCACAACAGCGATATCTTCCGAGTCCATCAACCAGTCAACCAAACATAGCTGGTCTGTTATCTAACGTCACATCAGACAGACAGTTGGACGGTACTTATGACTGGAGCACACATCCAGAAACTAACGCTAGAGCCTTTATGGCTGAAGTGACTGAGAGTGGATGTGAAGGAGCAGAGCAGAACATAGGGGACAATAATAAAAAAGAAAGCAGTCCGATGTGGGTGGAGAAGTCGGATGATCAGACGATTTTGGAGTTTGCCGCTCAGATGGCCAACGTAGAATCAGATCATACAAAGGTAAGGCTGAATTTCTCTCTTTTCCATGAATTGTGTGTTTTATGTGCTA
>JAANYP010004501.1:0-76704 GCA_020465985.1 Centrapalus pauciflorus | reverse complement strand
AAGAAAGTTTGCAAATACCAACAAGTTAGAATTTTGTCTGTGTGCCTTGATCATAAAAGTATGTCTATGTCTGAGTCACGTAAGATAATTTCCTGATAAATTAAAAGGCCAAGGGATATTCCGAAATGTAGAGTGTTTAACAGGGTAAAATACCAACAATCGGCTAAGTGGGTATGTCACGACAAACAATCAAAGGAATTCAAAAAATTCCTAAGTGTGAAAGTTTAAGTACTGAAAGTTAGTATCGGACATCGCTATCTGATTGAACCTCTCTTAGACTATACTCATCAAAAATATGTTGTTTAGTATTTAGCTTAGCTTGTAAATTCTTTAAGTTTAGCTTAAGTCTAGAATAAATTTTTTGGTTAAAATTTTATTTTATTTTTATTTTTATTTTTACCTTAGTTTATTTTATTTTAGTTTAGTTTCATTTTTACTTAGGTAAAAGGTCAAAAGTTACTGAGGGTGCATTCAAAGTTGGATAAAATAAACAATGCGTGAACTATCTTGAGCTTAGGGTAAAAGAATTGGCATAGTTTATCTGGTTACACGATACCGTAGAAAAAAGTTGGAAAAGTTGAATTTATTTCAAAATTTTTGAAATTTTTCTAAGTATTGGTGGTTTCGAATCTAAGACAGACTTGAATAAGGAGTAATTCGAATCTGTCAGTAGACTCGAATCTATGCTTAGAATCGAGGGTTGGTGATATAAATAGGTCGACAGTGAAGTCATTTAAGACTTACTGTTTTCGAATCTATAAACTCGACTCTAAAGGCAATTTCGAATCTATTCTTCGAGTCTATCGTAATCCTCCTAAACGACATTTTGTCGAGTCTCTTACTTGGTGTTTCGATTCTACAGATACATCTAGGTATAATCAACCGGATTGTACAAGATTTGTGTAGTTTTATACACAATTTTAGACTAAATCGTCGAATTTTGAAGTTTTATGGGTCGAAATAGGGTTTTTGCTAAATTACCAAGTTTGGACCTATAAAAGATCAAATTAAAAGCATAAATCAATGATTAGAACCTAGTTGAACTAATGTATGTGATTTACTAAGTTCAAAATGGTTAAAATCTTGGGTTTTGTTGAAAAAATTAGCCGACGGGGTTTCGAGTCTGTTCATGGACTTCGAATCTGTTCATGGGTTTCTCGAATCTGTCATTAGATTCGAGATGACCATGATCTTCGAATCTGTCCATTAGACTCGAATAGGGACAATTCGAATCTATCCATAACACTCGAATCTGTTTCCTTCGAATCTGTACTTTATTTACTTTAGTTAATTTAAATTTTATTAAACTTGTAGAAATTTAATTGTGTTAGATTTTGTACTTAAACAAGTACAAAATAAAACAAATTTGAATTTAAACAAGTTTATTGATTTTAATGAGTCTAACAGTTTTGTTTATTGTGCAGAAATGGCGGTTCGAGCATTTGTTCCGAAGCATAATATGGTCCTTAATCCCGACAATAATATCCCTGAGGCGCAGGGTTATCGCCAAATATTGGATTTCCTAGCTGAATCTAGGATTAGCTTTGCTCTGTACCATAACATCCCAATAGTTCTTCCATATGTAACCGGCATTTTACGACATTTACAAAAGTTTGATTGCACTGTACCCGACTAGTTCCTAAGAACTAGGATCGCTGGAAGCAGCCGTTAGTCTTCTCTGCAGACATGTTACGTCAGGTTTTGCAGTTGGGATCTCAGGAACAAGAGGATGGGCCTATTGACTTTCCGTTAAGTATTAGGCAGACTGCTTTTCTGAGGATGGGATACAGTTTAGATGTGACAAAGTCGTCATACATGAAGAGTGGCCTGATTGGGCAATGGAGATTCTTGGTGCACGTATTCATGGTCTGTTTTGCGCCAAAGAAAGCTGGATTTGATTACATAGTGTCAAAGATCCAATCTGGAGTTATTGCATTGGTATATAATCGGAAGTTCAGCTTTTCGCAGATGTTCTTCTCGGAGTTCGTTCATCAAATTGCGGCTCCAGAAAGGGAAAGATTTTTGCTGTACCCAAGATTCGTTATGATGATGATAAGGCACTTCTTGCCAAACTTGCCGCTGTCAAATGACTCTCTGAGTGTTAATGTTATAGACAAACGGATTTTCGCTGATTGTTCCTCACACCGAGGAAAATTGGCTGTTCCTGTTGCTTGTCCATTGTTCGGAGCTATTGTGGATCGAGATTTTCAAGCCCCGGAAGATGCCAACTGGGCAGGGGTCGTTGAGTTTCCACAACAACAACAACAGCAACAACGTCAACAACAACAACAGCCACGAGTTCAAAGACGCCGTCAGAGACCAGCAGTGAGTCAAATCCAGGCATCAAGGCCTTCTACAAGCGAGCAGCCCCAAGCTCAAGAAGCTGGGCCATCAAATGTTTAAGAAGCCGGGCCCTCCAATATTCAGAGTGAAACTGAACAGCTTTGCCAGACGCTAAATGAAATTTGGGAGGCAGGGCCTCATGCAAACGAAGACATTGCCGCAGCATTAGTGGGTGAGCTGCTTAGTCCACCAGAAGGTGAAGATGATGTTTTTAGAGATGTAGAGGAGTATGAGCCAGAGAGGGCTGATGGAGGCTTGACATCATCAGAATCAGAATCAGATGATATGGAGGAGCAGGAGGCTGAAGCTCCTGAATTAGTGGCTGCAGATCCCGGAATTCACATCGGAACCTATGGAACTAGGTTGATAGTGAATGAAGCAGCAGGATCGAGGAGGAGAGAGGAAAGGGAATCTGAAGATTCAGACTTTGAAGAAGAGGAAGTTGCTCCACTAGTGACGAGGCAACGGGCCAAACGTCATCGGTTCATGCAAGGATCTTCTTCGGCATTCACAAGCCAGCCAGAAGTTCCCCAATCCCAACCTCAAGCCACCGCTCCACCATCACCGCCACCTCAGCATCATGACCCATATATTCCACCACCATTCATTCCGTCTCCCATTCAGTCCATTCCATCTACCTCAACCGCATATACTGAAAATCAGAGGTTTGTACAACTCAAGGGACGTGTTGACTTTCAGCATGTTCAGATCTTAACCCTCACAAAGGCTATCGGCTAGCTCCAGGCGCATAACGCAAATCTTGACAAGGACAATGCCGAATTAAGGAAGATTGTGGAGGATGTAAGGGATGAGAACACTGAATTAAAATCTTTTATTGCAGATCAGTCTTCAGAAATCCGATCAATGAGGTCCCTCCTTGAGCAGCTCATGAAAAATCTACAAGCTCAGGGGGAGACAAGTTGTAGGGATCAGGAAGGGCAGCATAGAGAGGATGATGACGAAGGCAATGATCCCGGTGCAAGTAAGGAGAATGAGCCTGTAGATTTTCTTGCAGCTCAAGTTACACAAGTTCAGGGGGAGCCTAGTCAAGGTGAAGGAGAAATGGGAGAAGCTAGTTCATCAAAACAGCCTACAGACTTTGAAATCAGTGAGATGATTGACGCGCTTATGGATCTCGATGATGATCCTCTGGATGTAGGTTTTGATAATGAAGATGAAGAGCTGGAAGAAGGCGAGTTTGTGCCAGAAGAGATAGTGGATTGGCAGTCAGATGATGAGGTAGTCGCTGATGAGGATGATGAAGCTGATGAGATAGTTGTGCAGCAGAATCCTATTACCGATACCTACATGATTGATGGAAATAGAATTGTCAATGTAGATATAGTAAATGCTGCATTGAATCCTCAACCATCGATAGAAGAACCTGCAAGAGAGCTAACTAATGAAGAAAAAAGAAAGCTATGGTTCAGGGCTGAAGAGAAGGAGTTAGCGATTAAGAGGACAATGAGAGTGTCGGGTACTGGGAAGCCGTCTGAGCGAATTTTAAGTTGGTTCTTTGACAGAGATCTGCAGCTTTTTGAAATTAAAAGAAAAGACGGGCTTCAGTACATGAGGCGAACATTAAAAGCATTCAACTCCCTACCAAAGATCGAAATCACTGCGTTAGCATGGAAAGATTTGATAAACATTGGAAATGATCCCTATGCGAGCGTAATTGAAAGAATCATAAGAAAGGAGGGGAGATCAAGGAAATTCGAGCGTTTGAATCCAAGGGTCGGGAGAAGAGTAGAGGATCAGTCACGTATAAATCCTCTAACTGGACGACCGTGGATGAGGATTCATTACAAACCAGCTAAATGTCTGAGGAAAGTGCCTCTAAAGCGAATGCCACAGAATGTTTTGCAGAATTTACATTGGTGGTACGCCGACACTGAGACCGGGGAAGCAGTTATGGAGGATTTTGAAGAAAAAGTCATTCTTAGAGTCTACGACCCGCTTCACCTTGTAAACCTCTCCAAAGAAGATCTTCAGATTTTGTATAATTGTAAGATCTCCAGTGACACACATATGGACGGTGAAGCAAGTAAGTATGAAAATGTAGTCAAGGTATGTGTCGAGAAAGGTTTGTATGCTGGTAGTATTTTGAATCAATAAATAAACAAAGTTCTTAAATCAATTGTGTGATTTATTAGAAGCTATCGTCAAGGGGGAGTCTGTTGGTACATCCTGTGTGACGATAGCAGTCTAATTGATACTACATTATGTTTTTGACGAGTGTTTGGATATATATGTTTATATGTGTTTGTCTGTTATTGATTGTGTGTTTGAACTTGATGTAACATATTACAAGAAGTTCAAACATAAAGGTCAAAGATTAAACTCAAACATAAGTAAAACATTAGTTTCATCACTTAAGTGTTTAAGTGATTTGGCTAGATTCGAATTACACAAAGGTAGACATTCGAATCTGTGATAGATTCGAATGTAGCCTTAGATTCGAATGAAGGCTAGATTCGAGAGTGTCCTTGTGGACAGACTCGAATGGGCCTTGGGCCAGATTCGAGTTTGGCCCACATCAGACTCGAATCAGGGTCTATAATTAGGGATAGACTCGAGTCATTAGTAGACATTTAGCAGAATTCGTGAGGAATTAAGCTTAAGGCGATCTCGAGTTTATCAGCTAGGTGAGTGCTGTTTCGGAGAGAATTAGTTCGTAGGATCGTTCGTGTGTCGTTCGTTCAGCGTCTAATAGTCTCCGTGTTTCGTGGTTGAGAGTTGTCCGTCTAACCGTCAACGAGGATTCCGCACTCGTTCACGGATCCGCGTCTAGATAGATCTTGCAGTGGTAGACCTTACAGAATGGAACCCATATTTCTACCTATCACAACATCTGGCCAACATCCGACAATAATTATTCATGAACAAGAAATTTTCCAGGAAAGTTCTAGTCGAAAAAAGAGTAAAGAATGATGAATTTGAGAACTATGGGGTGGTGCGGTGTTTTGATCGATTAGAATGGGAAGCTATTTTGGATTTAGGAGGAGAACATATTTACCATGAATAAGTCATGGAATGGATGTCCACACTGAGAAGAGAAGTGGGCCGATTTAGGGGTGATTTCACGTTGATAGGCCGTGTTAGTGGACATGAATTTCCGATGACCACACGTGCTTTAAGTGACACTTTTGGAGTTGACATTGGAGTAGGCATGGATGAAGCACGAGTCTTCAATTATGAGTACAAGACAGATGCACAACTGGCGTTCACAGATCGAACGTGGGATGGGGAGTGGACAACGCAACTGGCAGAAATTTTAAGGATTGACTATAATGCCGCAGGAGGGTACACAGCTTATGCCAGGCACGATCTAAGCCCAATGGTGAAGGTATTGCATAAAATTGTCACCAATAATGTGCTTCCAAGAGATAGCGATTTAACAAAGATAAGGCACAAGGAAGTGAGAATTTTATATGCATTGATGACGGGAGAGCCAAGTCTCTCCTTTGCGTGGATTGTGATGAACGACCTCTGGTCCATGTATGATACATGGGAGAGGAAAATTATTCCTCATGGATAGATTATATCAGAGTTTCTAAGAGCACAAGTTTCTATTTCACCCATCTCTGTTCCACGAGCAGTTTCAGGCATCGTCATCACAGCGGCCATGATCCAGAGCATCACTTTGCGCCAAACAGACCAAGGGTTTGAGATCTATGATTCAGACACGGGAAAGACACATAGAGAGCCATATAGTATCGAGGAAGCCGAAGCATACCACCAGCATCAGGCCGAACGGTTACATGCAGCCGGGGGAGCCAATGATATGACCCAAGTTATCGCCCGTCTAGACGCAATGAGTTTGCGGTTGGGAAGTTTTTATGAAGATGTGGTTGGGCGCATGGACGAGTTCCAACACGAGTTGGAAACCCAAACGAGTCGTATCGATGAAATCTACACGGGTGTGCGAGCTACAACATTTCAAAATGCTTTTTATAATCAGCAACACTGGGCCCACGCAGTTGCGGTGAGAGATCACATGAATTATAATGTCGGCTTACCACATCAACAATACGAGGACTACCGGTCGCAAAACTTTGAAAAGGCTAAACATTGAGGAGCGAACACCTCAATATTTCCCTGCTTATGGTCGAATCCCGACGACTACCCAAGGGGACAACATGGTTCATCCGGCAAAACACGTACCCACCGGCACCATTGATGCAAGAAGACCAAAATCCCATGTGAATTCAGTTGTAACCTTGAGCTAAAAGGATGATAGTGGTGAGGAATTTTTTGAAAAATTATCCGAGAGGCATCACGATATATCTGAAGGTAATTTAAGTTCGTGTCTTTGAATGTTAATGTGTTCATGAAGCCTAATGACTGTTTAAATAAGTTTGTTGTATCTTTTACGCTTGATAAACCTGATGTTTAAAAACCTAATTTTTGTTGCTTGCTCGGGACGACCAAGAATTAAGTTGGGGAAGTTTGATCGGGTTATATTTATATATATTTTTACAACGTAAAAGAGTCGTTTTAATAAGTAAATGTCATAGAATGTTCTACTATTGATTAAATTCAGTGCTTGTGCAGGTAAATAAAATTCAGTCTAAGTTGGCAAAAGTGGAGGAAAAATCAGAACACCTTTTAGAGAGTCAAGCGCAGAGGGGGGTGCAGCCCTGCTCCCCGACCACGTACTCAACAGAAAGAATTAAATTTCCAAATACGGATTTTAACACCAGGCGCAGGGGGGCACAGGCCTGCACCTAGGGCTGCTCCCAACCCATTTAAAAGATTTTCCAGCCGTTTTTAGGGTTCTCAACTTTCCTCTATAAATACAAAAGTCAGAGGAAGAAAAAGCATCGTTTTTTTGGAGAGAAAGAAGGCTTGGAAAGGTCCCGTTTGGAGCGAATACAAAGACGAAGATAGCACAAGTGAAGTTACCGACATTAGGATGGCAACACAACTCTTGAGCTTTGAATCAACGATGTCGGCTAATCTCACATTAATCATTCTCGGAGGAAACATCACGCTAAGTTTCTTTGTTTATGAACGATTTACTTTGTTTGCATGTTTTACGGTTTATGTTTTGATTGTGAACAATTGATTGTTATTTATTTTGTTGCTCTTCGCAAGATAGTTTCTTGGTTATTATTCTTGCCGAGTTATTTATTTAATTAAGACGAGTAATCAAAGTAACACGCGCTATGCCCAAGATCACGTAACGGTTTTTATAACAATTATTAAGAAAAAGTTATGTCCCTGTAATCTTTATATCGTTTCATAAATTAAACACGAAGTTTGATGTGGAATCTGGGAATGGTTATATTCGTTAAAGTATTTAATCAAACAACTCAATCAAGTCTTTTTCTTTAATTCGTCCAATTAATTAAGTTTATAAAATCAACAATAATCCTTTTTTCAATCAACCACTCTTCTAAGTAATTAAATTATAACGCTAGTCGCTCAAATACGTGAAAATTAACCTCTCGCTCTCTGTGGATACGATCCCTACTTACCCTAGCTTCTAAGGTAATTAGTGGTTATTTTTGGCGAGGTAACGACACTCGTATCAGACATTTTTATTTACTCGAGGAGCACCAAGGACCACGAGCAGCACTTACGAGAGATTTTAACTGTGCTGCGAAAGGAGAGCATTTATGCGAAGTTTTTTACATGCGAGTTTTGGTTTTGTGTAATGCAGTTTCTGGGCCATGTGATGGGTGTTGAGGGAATTAGAGTGGATCCTGCGAAGATTGAGGCAGTGATGAGTTGGGAGGCATCGAAGATAGTGCCATAGGTTCGCAGTTTTCTGGGTCATGCCGGGTATTATCGTCGCCTCATCCAAGACTTTTCGAGGATTGTCATGCCATTGATGAGGTTGACACGGCAGCCAATACCGTTTTAGGGGTCCGAGGAGCAGGAGCGTGCATTCAGAGAGTTGAAGACCCGACTGTGCCAGACTCCAATGTTAGCTTTGCCAGAGGGTACAGGCAACTTTGTTGTGTACTGTGATGCTTCCAGTACTGGGTTAGGCTGTGTTTTGATGCAGAGAGGAAAAATGATCACTTATGCATCGCGCCAATGGAAGACTTTTGAGGAAACCATACAGTGCATGATCTAGAGTAAGACGTCATGGTGTTTGCATTGAAGATATGGTGACATAAACTGTATGGAACCCGTTTCATAGTGTATACTGATCATAAGAGTCTTAGTGCTTGTTTCATAAAAAAGAATTAAATATATGAGACAGCGGTGCAGTTAAGAGTTATTGAAGGATTATAATAGTGAAATCCAGTATCTTCCGGGGATGGCAAGTGTTGTAGCCAATGCGTTGAGTCGTAAGGCTTGTGATCAAACTGTGATTTTCAGGGCTATTAGGCTAGAGATTACGTTGACGCTGGTTAACAGTCTAAGATTAGCACAGCAGGAGGGCTTGCGAGCGGAGAATGTAAAGAGGGAGCGGCTGACAGGGTAGATTGAGACATTGATTAGAGATGTTGGAAGGCTATTTACCTTCCATGACAGATTTTGGGTCCCTAGGGTTGGGCATCTCCGTCAGTTGATAGTCTATGAGTCGCACAGATCGAGATTATATATCCACCCTAGTAGTACCAAGATGTATCGAGATCTTTGTCATGTCTATTGGTGACCAGGGATGAAGTGAGATATCGGCTGATATGTGAAGACAGAACACCAGAAGCCTCATGACCATCTACAGCCGTTAGAGATCCCCGAATGGAAGTGGTATCATATTACAATGGATTTTATTGTTAGCTTCCACACACGGTGCAAGGGAATGATATGATCTAGGTGATTGTGGATAGGCAGACTAAGAGTGCGCATTTCCTAGCTATACGGGGTACCATCACTATGGATCAGCTAGCGCGACATTACATTAACGAGATTGTATAAATACATGGGATTCTTAAGTCGATTAGTTCTGACAGAGATACTCGATTTACTTTGCGTTTCTAGAAGAGCTTTTAGAGGGAATTCGACATTAGAATGTAGTTGAGTATGACATACAGACCCCAGACTGACTGTCAAACAAAGAGTACTAATAAGACTCTCGAGGATATGTTGCGAGCATGTGCGATTGAAGTTAGTGGTAGTTGGGACGTCCATTTACCATTAGTTGAGTTCACATATAATAATAGCTACCATGCCACCATTAAGATGGCTCCACACATGGTGCGATGGAATGATATGATCTGGGTGATTGTGGATAGGCTGACTAAGAATGCGCATTTCCTAGCTATACGGGGGTACCATCACTGTGGATCAGCTAGCGCGAGTTTACATTAATGAGATTGTATCAAGACACGGGATTCTTGATTAGTATTAACAAATATACTCTGTTTACATCGCGTCTCTGGAAGAGCTTTTAGAGGGAATTGGGCACTAGAATGTAGTTGACTACGACATTCAGACCCCAGACTGACGGGCAGACAGAGAGTACTAATCAGACTCTCGAGGATATGTTGCGAGCATGTGCGATTGACCTTGGTGGTAGTTTGGACGTGCTTTTACCATTAGTTGAATTCGCGTATAATAATAGCTACCACGCCACCATTAAGATGGCTCCATATGAGGCGCTATATTGGTGAAAGTCTCATAACCCCTGTGTGTTGGGGTGAGGTCGGTGAGCGACCTATCAGTGGGCCTGAGCTGTTACAAGAGACTAGTGATAATGTGGCAATTATTCGCGAGCATATGAGAGTCGCATAGAGTCGCCAGAAGAGCTATGCCGATCGTCGCTTTACCAAGCTCGAGTTCGGGGTTGGTGAACGAGTTATGCTGAAGGTATTGTCGTGGAAAGGGGTAATTAGATTCAGACATCAAGGTAAGCTGAGTCCGCGGTATATTGGGTCGTTTAAGATTGTTGCCAGAGTCCGGAATCAGGCCTACAGATTGAGATTCCCTCCAGAGTTAGCAGGCGTACATGATCCTATTTACGTGAGTCATTTGAGGAAACTTTCTAGTCAGATCGTTCCTGCGTTTATGATATGAAGTTTCATTCGAAGCTTTAGACAAAGGTGCTATT
Source organism: Centrapalus pauciflorus (assembly GCA_020465985.1). Lineage (NCBI taxonomy): Eukaryota > Viridiplantae > Streptophyta > Magnoliopsida > Asterales > Asteraceae > Centrapalus > Centrapalus pauciflorus. The sequence continues at coordinate 66,353 of JAANYP010004501.1, read as the reverse complement.
GAGATATTGGGCCCTTATGGTATCTCGTACACATTCCGACGATTGGCCGAACGAATAAGTCAACTTCAAAGTGGATTTGTTGTGCGAAGAGTGCGTTATGACCCATGGCCGCCTGCCTGGTGGGGGCGGCTCCTCCGTTGTGGGTAAACGGGAAACCCGACTCTACGAACCCGAGGAAAGGCTGCATAGCAGTAGTAGGGTCGTGAAGACCGGAGCTTTTTGTAGTGCTAGCAGGAATGTTCTAGCATAATACGATCAGTATGTGTCGTTATCTGAGATTACAGTCGATGATCAACTGAGATACACCCAGCTTCCCGAATCAATTATTGACTAAAAGGTGAAGAAGTAGAGAAGTAAATATATCGGTTTAGTTCTCGTTCAGTTGAAACATCATAAGGGTACTAGCGCTACTTGGAAGCCTGAGTCAGAAATGAGGAACTGATCTCCCCAGCTGTTCCAGAGTTCGAGTTAGATTCTGGGACGGAATATCTTCAAGAGGGAGAATTTGTAACATCCCAATTTCAGACCTGATATGTGAAATTCTTTCATTGAATAATTAATATTAGTATTTTGTTGGTCGAATAGAATCCCAACTATTAGATTATACGTGTCAGGACTACGATGTATGTGGCATCGGGTTATTATTTAATGGAATAATTATATTTACAAGATCACGGGATTAAATGGATTGAATTTACATTAATATTGAAAATATGATATCGGGTTAGGATTATTGGGTTTGGGACTACTAAAAATAGAAATCATATATATAGCTTCCTTTAGAGCATTGCTTCCCTTTTCTTGCCAAAAATAGAAACTCCAAGTATGTGTGTGGGCTGAGGTTTCTAGAACAGTGAGAAAGGAGCAAAAATTAACAAAGTATTGTTGTAAATTCAATCAAGTAGTAAACTTTATCATCATCATTCATGTTCTTAATTGGAAGAGGTAAGAAAGCACTCAATTGATAGCCTAATTCTTGTTATATACCGTTGAATCCATGGGAATTGGCTCCTAATCCTGTAAGATAGGTATATATGTTATTCCTTTGAGTATTATGAGGTAAAAATCGGGTTACAGGCCAGCCATGAAAGAAACACGGGAGACCTACTCGCCCAGGAGCATGGTCACGATCACCTAAGTGCGGCCTCGATCTTAAGCACAGTCGCGACAGGTCAAGCACGAGCCGCAATCAGCCTAAATTGGTTTTGGGCTTTGGGGTCCGATTGGAGTTATTTTTCGAGTCTGATTCAGTTATAGGAACACTGTATGAGTCTTTTATGTGTGTCTATTGGGTTTGAATTAACAGTCTGGGATACATTTTGTATACAGGGATGGACATACAGTGATTCGGGCCAAATTAGGGATCACAGGGTTCAGTTAGTTGATCAGATAGACAGGAGAGTACTCGAGTTCTTTCCTAAACGCGTGATTCTTTTACGAGTCTTAGCTGCGTAACTATTGTCATGTATATTGTGTATGAGACATAGACGTAAACCTCAGGTATTATTCTAGTCGTATTATATGTGTTTTATGTGCATGAGACCATTCCACAGTGTCCGCGATGAGTTCCAGATGGACTGTTACTCGCAATGAGTGATCGTGCGGACTTACTGTCCCTAACCAGTCATTCGAGCGTATATATACTGCAGGGTTCATTAGCCAGGTTGCTCCTGAGCTTCAGTGATCTGTTAACCACTATTGTGTGCAGTTTGTTAGCCGGGGAAGTGTCCCCACAAGGATTGAGTTATACAGGGCTTTGGATCTCATGTTCCTTCATGATCATATCTGAGATTTGTGATTGTTTAACAAGGATTGAGATAGAGATATGCCTTGTGTGTTGTATGCTATGTGTTTGTATTATCTGCTTATTCTGCAGAGTCTAACCATCGTGTGCTCACGAGCTTCCCAACTTACGTTTATGACTCTAACTTGTCTCTGGCAGTTAGAAGGGTGATCAGCAGCCGCCACCGCAAAAGTAGGGATTTGGGTGCTTCATGGATTATTGTACTAGTTGTTGTTTGACAATAGAATTAGTATTGCATGCTAATAGTATCTTCTGGAGATTTTGTAAATCAGTTGCTTGTGTATGTATTCCGTATGTATATCAGATGGTCATCAGTAGTATATTAGCTTACTCGGGATTGTAAATTATACTGAACTCGTAATTCTACTGTTAACTATTTGGATTAAAGTTTTAATTACTAGTGATTCGTTTTTATCCCTTGACATGTGCATTATGGAATATATGCGATATTTCCACTTATCTATACTATATAAAATAAGAAAATCACTTGGAGTTTTTGGACCATTGGATGGAAAGAAATCAGTGGTCCAGATTAATATCAACTCATAATTATTTATGAAATGTCTCTTATACCCTTAATTAAAATCAATAATTATACCTATGACATTTTTTTTAATTCATTTTCCAAATTTACTACCTTAACTTAATTACATTAAATTTTGATTTTAATTTTTCCATTAATGAATTAATATTAAATTAATATATACCTAAAATAAATATGTGTCATTATTATCTCTAATGATCATAGTTAAATTCAAATGTAAAAATTTGGATTTTAATGTAGAAGTGTAGTAATAAAGTTAAAAAATTTTGTTAATTATTTTGCAAACAAGATTTAAAATTTAATTGATAAAACTTCAATTGTGAATATTATAAATTTTGATTGTTGATTTTTAGATATTCTATTTTTATATTTTATCATTTTCAAAATATATACACATTCACATAACATTGATATTTCATATTTGAAGTTAATAAAAATAAAAAGAAACATTTTTTGCAAACACATATTATCTATTTTTAATCATACAATATAATAATATTTTTTTATTTAATATTAAACAACTAAGTATTTTTTATCTTTAATTTAACTAGCTTTCAATTTTTTTATTTTAATTACATATAAATTCTATAATAATTTATTAAAATATAAAAAAATATATATTTTCTAAATCAACCCATGTAGTACATGGGTTGATTAACCTATATATCATAAAAAAACAAAACAATTCATGTCATATCTCACTTGTACAATACAAGAAAATTTTATTTTTCCACCTCTTTTTCCAAATATAACACCTTAACTTAATTGCATTAAATTTTGACTTTATTTTTTTCATTAATTAATTAGTAATAAATTAGATTTTGTAACATTTAAAATTAATGTTTACCTAAAATAAATATCTATTATTATTATCCATAATAATCATAATTAGATAAATGTAAAAATTTGAATTACTTGTGGAAATTATTATTATGTATAATAAAGGAAAACATCAAATGTCACGTGTCACCTCTACGTTCACCAAAAAGATAATTACAAGTTATAAAAAATGAAAGATAAATACAATTTTATATTTTTTAAAAAGATAAATATACTGTATTTTTAATCTGTAAATAATAAAAATTAAACACAATTATTATTTTTGTATGTTTTTGTTAGCCACAAAAAGGCCTCAGTCAAACCTGCTCTACGTCTTAGAGGGAGATTTTTAATAAAACCTGTTTGATGCACTTGAAGGTATAATTTAAGGCCTGTTAATGCCTTATTGAAACCTGAAAAGTGATTTGCGATATAAGTCAAAGTTTTTTACCCTGTTGCATTCGTTGCAACAAAGGCACATTTTCCAAGCTGTTCTGTCTGCCGAACAGGATGTACATAAACTGTCTACGCTGCTGTATTCTGTTGAGCAGCTTGGACAAATTCTAAGTATTCTGTTCTTTATGAACAGAACCTGTTCTTTGTGAACAGGCTAAACACTTTATGGAATATGTTTCCAAGTCCTCATGTATTGGTTTAGACTACAAGATCAGTTTGCAAAGTCGAAGACAAAGTGGAAAACAGAAGATGCTAAAGCTGCTTACGCTGTTCTACATGAAGACAAAGAGGATATTTGAAATGGGTGACAGACCATTTCTTATTTCAAAATGGCCTTAACAAAAGAAGAAAGATGCAAAGTTGACATTCCTCTTTTGGTTAAAGCCTTACGTAACAGAGACAAAAAGAAAAAGACAAAGATTCTGCCACATGAAGACAAGTCTGCTTTATCAAAATGTGCAGAATAGTTGTTTTGTCTTTTTGGAAAGACATCCCACTATCTCATCGTCCAATGAAGAAGCTTCACTGAGATTCTCAGTGAGAGAATAAAAGGAAGATTCTAAGGATTGTGAGATAACCAAGAGTGAGAAATTCAGATAGTGCATTGAAGTGTGTTATTCCATGCATGCAAGTCTGCTTGAATAAAAGAGTAACGTGTGTCTAAGCTATTCTTATTCAACCTGTCCATCTGTGTCTTGTAAAATCAGTGAGTTCATATTAGTGAGTGTATTCATTGTATCCAGTCTGAGTGTGTCTTAGATTAGTTGAACATCTTTTGTATCCGTCATCTCAGCTTGAACCTTTCCGCAGTCAACCTTGTTTGTAATTAACACTTGTTAATAATATACACAAACATTGAGAAAAGAGTGTTGAGTTCTAAATTGCTGTATTCACCCCCTCTACAGCTTAGAACAATTCACTAGGGAAACCTTTTGGGACCTACAACTGGTATCAGAGCAGATAGAGTGTGTGTTAACTCTAGATCTCTCATTCTCCCTACTTTCCCATGGACAACAGTGCTGCCAGTTCCTCCTCTTACTATGACAATGGTTCTATGGCCAAACCCCCCAAGTTCAATCATCAAAACATCTCTGGTTCGAAGTGCAGAATGATGCTCTACTTAGAGAATCTGGATGTATAACTGCCAGAGATAGTAATGGAAGGTCCGTATGTGCCAACCTCTGTTACTACTATCACTGCTGCTGTTGAAGGAGCTTCCCCTTAGATTAGAACCTTTGAGAAGGCCAAAGCTCATGGTCTGATGAAGACAAAAGGCTGGTTGTTCTTGATGCAAAAGCTAGGAATAACCTGGTCATTTCTCTTCCTAACGATGTGTTCAAACAGGTTGAGAAAATGAAGACTGCAAAGGAGATGTGGGATACTTTGTGTACCGTCTATGATGGTCCTACTATCACACTGGATAACAGGATTAACAACCTTGTTAGACAGTATGAACTCTTCTTTGCAAAGCCAAAGGAGTGTCTCACAGAAACCTATACCAGGTTCACTGCTCTAATCAATGATCTCAAAGCTATTGGGATCACTAAGGACAGCTTGACTCTGGTGAACAAGTTCTTGGACATCCTTCCTGAAGAATGGAACTATTTTTCTACTATCTTAAGAAATTCAGGCACCATCAAAGGTATGGATCTTATAAATCTATATGGATCCTTACTAAATGATGAGCAGTCAAGGCAACAGAATAGCAATGCCTTGGAAATGTCTTAGAGAGGTGCTGCCTTAGTGGCCAACGTGAGACAACCTGTTGGTCAGGTATGTGATGTGTTCACACAACTTGATCAACAGGCTGATGATGAAAGGGAAGAAATGTCTGAAGAGGAAGACTGTGAACATCTTGCTTAATTAGATGATGAGCAAATAATTGTGATGCTTGTCAAGAAGTTCAACAAGAAGATGTTTGGTGGAAGAATGCTGTAGAAGAAGTCAGGTGCCATCAAAAAGAAGGCATTTGATAAAAGTAAGGCTGAGTGCTTTAAATGTGGCAAAACTGGCCATATAGCTGCTGATTGTGTGTCTAAAGCTATTGGTCAATCATCCAAACCATTCAAGACAAACAGGGACGATGGCTATAGGGCTAAGTACCTTAAGGCCATGGCTAAGCTGAGGAAGTTGGAAGACTCAGTGGCTTCCAACAAGTAAAAGGGACTCATGGCTGAGACATGTGATTGGGAGGAATCTGACTCATCTGCAGATGAAGAAGACAATAACTGTCTGATGGCCAACACTGATGTCCCATCAACAAGCAACTTCAAACAAAACCTGGCTGAAGCTGAAGCCCTCAGCAGCTTAGAGTGCTGGAATCCAACAATGATGTACAAGGTACAAAACTATATGGCTTACAGTTTTGATGAAAAAGTAAAAATGTTTGAATATCTGCTTGTTGACTTAAAAGCTGTTATTGAGAAGCACAATGTTTTGTTGTCTGAAATCTCCAAGCTAAAAACTGATCTTGAAATAAAAACTAGTAAACTGGACAGCTTCCATAAGTTGGAAACTGAACTTGATGAATTAAAAAACATCAACACCATTTTATTAGAAGAAAAGAGAGAAACAAACATAAAACATGCCAAGCTTCAAAAGATTGTTGACTCTTGGTGCCAATCTACACAAAAAGTCAGCCATGGTATCAGTCAACAGATCCCTGCTCAAATCCAAGCCTATCTTCGAGGGGATCTTGACAAAGTGGCTTCAATTGTTGAGATAAATAATCTGAAAAATGACTTATCCACTCTTGGTGAGTTTCCATGTAATTTCATCCAGAAAGTGAATGGTAAGCTAGCCTCAACAAATAGGTTTGTCAGGCCTCAAAATACTGACAGTCAGTGTGAAAAAGCTCCAAAAGCTTATGATGGAATGTGTTCTCCATCAAATCAGTATGCTAATTGCTCAGCTGGTTCTCACAAGCAAAAGAAAGGAAAACAAGCTCAAGCTGCAGTTGTGGACACCAAACCTGTTGACAATACAGGCTCTGGATCTAAAGCTGATGGTAAGAGACCTGCTAATCCTTTTGATGCTGATCATTTTGCGAAAAAGTTTTCAAAAGGTAAGCAGTCTGCTTTGAACAAGAGTAAGTCTTATGTTGAAAGCAAATCTGTTGTGATTTGAAATAAGTTTTTAAATCATAGTGGAAAATTGGTTATAAATGAAGGTAAGTCTTTCAAAACCAAAAACAGTGATTATGTTGATAGGCAACATCCATCACATCTTAGTAAGGGCAAAGGCAAAGCCATTGCTCAACCTGAGAAATTTGGGAATAAGTTTCCCAAACCTGTGGAAGGTGAAAGGCCAATCAAACTACCTGTATTTGATATCTGTCCTCCTAAAAAGAGGAAAGAGGATACATGCAAAGTTGTTGCCATTGTGCCTTCCACCCAAACTGTTAATTCTTCTAAAAATAGTACTAAGTTTGCTAAACCTGCTGACAGGATCAACAAAAATAATTCAGAATATTTTTATGGAAGTACTTCCTCCAAAAAGGCTAAAAAAGAGGAAATGTTATAAGCGTTGGAAGAAGACACATATGGCCAAAGACTCTCCGGAAACTGAGGACATGAGGCCTGTTGACTCTGCTAGTTCCATCAATGAAAAAGCAAGCAGTGTTGGAAGTAACATGGTCAATGAGGGTAGTATCCAAGCTGATACAATCCTAATAGGGAATATTAGTGCGGATTTCACTGGTCCATCAACAAATATTGATGAAGTAGGAGAACTCATCTCTATGATGAGTTCCCCTAAAAATAACTAATATTTTCCCATGACACTCTGCAGGATAAACAACCATCCCAGGTTTGGTACTTGGACAGTGGCTACTCAAGACATATGATAGGTTGTAAGTATCTGCTGAGTGATCTCTGGCCTGAAATAGGGCCAAAAGTCACCTTTGGTGACAATGTAAAGAGATCCACAAAAGTCTATGGAACTCTTCAAGCTGGTGTTGCTGTATTCAAAAGAGTAGCCTTGTGTCTGGGCTAAAACATAACCTTGTAAGCATAACTCAACTGTGTGATGCTGGCTACAAGGTTAACTTTGATGAGCATCTGGGTTACATATTGGATCCCCAAGGCAAAGTTGTGTTGTGTGCACAAAGGAAGAAAGGTGTATATGTTGTGGACAAGAAATCTGCTGATCCCACAACTGAAACCTTCTTTATCTCAAGAAGCAGTGCAAACCTGAACTGGTTATGGCACAATAGGCTATCACACCTGAACTTCAAGAATATCAACAAACTCTGTAAGAAAGAGTTGGTAACAGGTTTGCCTTCTATAACCTTTGTTAAGGATAAACTGTGCACAACTTGTGAGAAAGGCAAGCAGAGAAATACATCTTTTAAATCTCAGCATAATTTCTCTATTGATAATCCTCTCTTCTTAATCCACATGGACTTGTTTGGACCAGTCAGTGTCCCAAGTCTAGGAGGTAGAAGATACACTCTAGTAATGGTTGATGAGTTCTACATGTTTACATGGGTGATCTTTCTGAAGAGTAAAAGAGAGGCTGCTAGAAAAATCATTGGATTTATCAAGAAGATGGAGATGCTGAACTCTGCTCAAGTTAAGCAGCTTAAAAGTGATCATGGTACTGAATTCAGAAACAGTACTCTTGAGGACTTCTGTGAAGAAAGAGGGATCTCACAGAACTTTTCAGCAGTAAGAATTCAACAACAAAATGGAGTTGCTGAAAGGAGAAACAGAACTCTCATTGAAACTGCTAGAACCATGCTGTGTGCATCAGGTTTACCTTCATCATTCTGGGCTGAAGCGGTCAACACTGCCCGCTTCACCCAAAATAGATCCTTGGTGGTGAAAAGGTTCAACAAGACTCCCTATGAGTTAATCAAAGGGAGAAGGCCAAACATTAGCTATTTCCATGTGTTTGGATGTCCGTGCTTCATTCTGAACTAGAGGGACCAGCTGGCAAAATTTGAACCTAAAGCTGATGAAGGTGTGTTTATTGGATATTTTGCTATCTCTAAAGCCTACCGAGTATACAACTACAAAAGAAATGTGATAGATGAATCTACCAACGTCACCTTTGAGGAGTCTAGGAGTGCTTCCACCAAAGCTATTCCTGAATCAGTTTCAGGAGAGTTCAGCTTTGATGATCTCATGCATTCCATAAATAAAGAAAAGGACTCAAAAGCTTCCACTACACCAAGACTGGAACCACTTAACCATAACGAGCATGATGATGACTATGTTGATACACCCTGTGTGAATAAGTGTACTGACATAATTACAACATCATGTCTTGAACCAATCAATGCTGATTTTCTTGGATCCTCTGCTGATATGTTCAACAATGGAGAGTCATGTTCAACAAGTGAACAGGCTCAAGATAACAGTGTGTCTGAAAATCTTGAAAGCTGCTCAACAGGACCTGTTGAAGTTGCAAATAACTCAGGAGAATCTTCATTGAGGCAAGATCCTAAGTGGATCAGATGTCACCCAAATGATCAAATAATTGGTGACATCAACAAAGGGGTGCAAACAAGATGGGACAGCTTAGGAAACTTTTGTATGTTTTCTAGCTTTGTGTCCCTGATGGAACCTAAGAAAGTGGATGGAGCACTGAAAGATGCCAATTGGATCACTGCCATGCAAGAAGAGCTCAATCAGTTTGTGTAAGGTCTTCCAACTACACAGATCTATCTTGACGCGACACACTACCACAACGTTGTACCGTCGACTACGAACGAACCTACGCGATGATTCTCCCCGAACGAACACAATATCAGTTGAAAAACTCGAGATCGCCTTTTGCTAATTGCTCACACGAATTCTGCAAAAGTCTCCTAATCATTCGAGTTAATCCCTAATTATAGAGATCCATTCGAGTTTGTCATGGGCCATACTCGAAACAGGCCCAAGGCCCATTCGAATTTGTTTCCTTGACAAATTCGAATCTGCCTCATTCGAATTTATTTATACTAAATTCGAATCTGCCTTATGTATAAATTCGAATATGCTCTAATTTCGAATTTCACAAGTCAAACTTCTATTTGAACATGTGTTTAACTTATGATTGAATTAATCTTTGGACTTTATGTTTGAACTTCTTGTAATACATTACATCAAGTTCAAACATACAATTAATAACTATCAAACACATATAAACACATATATCAAACACTAGTTAGTATTCAATACTTTGTAACATGACTTAGACAAAATGCTAATACGACTTAGACTTCTATCGTCACACAGGGTGTACCAACATACTCCCCCTTGACGATAGCTTCTAACTATTTACATTTTGATTAAGTACTAGAACTATATATACTGCTACCTGCATATAAACCTGCATCAATACATACTTTCACTACCTTCTGGTACTTCCTAGCATCAGACCTCCAACCTTCATGGAAGAAGATAGGCTGATCATTCAGCTTCAACAGGTCGTCCTTCGATAGATTTATTAGATGCAACGGATCATACACACGCAAAATTACTTTGTCTTCTGTATCCTCCATTATTGCTTCAGCAGTGTCGTTATCTACGTACCACCACTTCATGTTACTCAGAACATCTTGTGGCATCGTCTTCATGGGCACTCTCTTCAAACACTTTACAGGCTTGTACACCATTCTGGCCCATGGCCTACATGTATGAGGATCTATTCTTGATACGTCCTCGTCTCTCTTCCCAGTTCTTGGCTTGAGCCTTTCAAATTTTTCTGACCGACCCTCTTTCCTAATAATCTTTGCAATTACTTCAGCATAAGGGTCGTCACCAATAATTATCAACTCTTTCCATGCCACTTCTTTCACTTCAACCTTCGGCAATGTATTGAAAACTTTAAGCGTTCGCCTTAGGTATTGAAGAGCATCTCTCATTTTCAATATAAACAGCTGCAGTTCTCGGTCAAAGAACCAGCTTACAATTCCTCCTGAGAGATTTTCCGCCCCAGGAATCCTCATCGTCTTCTTCATTTTCGGCTTTTCTTTCTTTTGTTCCTTCTTGAACCACAGTTTCAGTAAATCAGCCCTGGAAGGCTCTTTTTCTGCTCTTTCAAGTTCAGAGTCTTCGACCGAGGCTATCTTGATCTCGTCTATATCAATCACATTGTGATTATCTCGCACATAGAACTCCGTGATAGGTTGTGCATTTACAATCACCTCGTTGACATTATCGTCCTCGTCTTCTATCACTTCATCGTCAGATCGCCAATCAACAATATCCTCCGGTACGAATTCTCCTTCTTCCAATTCCTCTACGTCATCTTCGAAATCAAAATCAAAATCTAATGGCTCTTCCTCGATATCCATCAGAGCTTCAATGATTTCATTCATATCGCTCTCGACCACCTTCGAGGAACTTGCCTCTCCTCCTTCGGCTTCACCTTGACTAGGCTCCCCCTGAGTTTCAGCATATAGAGCAGCAGGAAAATCTACTGGCTCATTCTCTTTCTGTGCATTGGGATCATCGCCTTCATCATCTCCCCCTTGCTGCTCCTCCAGATCTCTACAACTCGTCTCCCCCTGAGCCTTTAGATTTTTCAATAACTGCTCGATAAGAGACCTCATTGATCGGATTTCGGCAGCTTGATCAGCCACAAAGGATTTTAGTTCAAGATATTCTTCCTCCATCTTTCCAACAGCTTTCTTTAACTCAACATTTTCTTTGTCAATATTTGCGTTATGAGTCTGTATCTCACCAACAGCTTTTGTCAATTGAAAGATTTGGACTTGCTGGAAGTCAACCTTGCTCCTCAGCTCAAAAAACCTTTGATTGTCCATGAAGGTTGATGATGTGGATGGTATGGATTGGATGGGAGTGGGGATGATTGGTGGAGGAACGGATGATTGAACAGGTGATGGTGGTGGAATAGGTTCTGATGGTTGGGCCAAAGGTATTTCTGCCTCAGGAGCAGAGGCTAATGAAGCTCCCTGCATGAAGCGATGTCTCTTTGCTCTCTGCCTCATTATCAAAGGAGGAATTTCCTCATCTTCAAAATCTGGGTCATCTGACTCCCGTGAAGCTCTTCTCCTTCCAGCTTCTTCCTCAACCACTACTAATCGTGATCCATATGTCCCTATATGAATGGACGGATCTTCGGTCACTGTGTTTGGGGCCTCAACCTCAATCTCTTCAACTTCTTCTGACTCAGAATCAGAGGTTGACTCAGCTTCCCCTGCTGCTTCAGGTTGATAATCATCAATCTGCTTAAAAATGTCAACTTCTCCTTCTGGAGGTTTCAGAAGGTCTCCAACAAGCTCAGCAGTAATTTGCTCATTTGCTTTCGGACCTGATGCACAAATCTCTTCCAACATTTGATGTCTCGGATCAGATATGGGTGGTGCATTTGAAGGACCAGCCTCTTCCGGCTCTTGCACTTGGCTTGTGGAAGGCCTATCAGCCTGAATTTGTCTCGCAGATGGTCTTTGTCTCCTCCTCTGTTGTTGAGTCCTCAGTTGTGGTGGTTGCTGTTGTTGCTGTTGCTGTGGAACTTGCATATCCCCTGCCCAGTTGACACCTTCCCCAACTTGGAAATATGGATTAACTACTGCCCCAAAAAATGGTGCCTCCACTGGCCTCGCTAATCTTCCTCGATGAGCTTGACAATCTGCAAAGATGCGTTTATCAATCACCGCAACACTTTGAATTTCATTTAGCTGTGGCAGGTTCGGTAGAAAATTTCTGATCAGCATCATTACGAATCTTGGATAAAGCATAAATCTTTCTCTGTCTGGAGCTGTTATTTGTTGAACAAACTCACTAAAGAACATCTCTAAGAAGCTAAACCTTTGATTGTAAACCAATGCTATCACTGAATGAATCTTTGACACAATGTAATCAAATCCTGCTTTCTTGGCGGCAAAACACACCATAAAAACGTGTGCTAGATATCGCCATTGTCCTATTAGCCCGCTCTTCATGAAAGAGGACTTAGCCACGTCCAGACTATATCCCATTCTAATAAAAGCTGCTTGCCTGATTGCTAAAGGAAAGTCAATCGGCCCATTCTCTTGTTCTTGAGATCCTAGCTGCAACACTTGACGTAACATGTCAGCTGAAAACACTAGAGGGTGTCCAGCGACCCTCGTCCTTAATACTGTTGGAGTAACAGTACAGTCAACTTGTAGACGATCCCAAAACTGACGAACATATGGGATGACAATCTGAATATTATGGGACAACGCATATGAAATCCTTGATCCCACCAAAAAATCCACCATCTGGCGGTAGGCTTGAGCCTCTGGAATAGCATGGTCTGGAGAGATGACCATATTATGCTTAGGAACGAAAATTCTATCTGCCATGTCTGCACAATACAGCATATAAGATATTAGAATTATTAAAAAGACATAAACTTGTTTAAATTCAAATTTGTTTTATTTTGTACTTGTATAAGTACAAAATTTAACAGCTATGAATTTCTACAAGCTTGATTCAAATTTTAAGCAAAAAATTCGAATATAATATTAAAGTCGAAGACACATTCGAAACTATCCTCTATTCGAGTTTAATGACATCTTCGAGTTTAGTGACAAACTCGAAGCCTCTATCAAATTCGAGTTTAAGAACAAATTCAAAGGTGTCGGTACGGATAACAACAAAAATCCAAGATTTTAACCATTTTAGACATAGAAAATTACATTCATTAGTCCTAATAGGTTCTAATCAAAGATATTTGTGATCAATTTGATGTTTCACCGGTTCAAAGTTTGTTATTTTGAAATACAAACTTTCCACCTTTAAAACTTCAAAATCCGTTAATTTTGGCTCAAATGGAGTCTAAAACCACCTAAATCTTGTACACCACTGTGGATTATACCTAGATTTGTTTATAGTCTCGAACACAAATGGACAAAAGTCGACAAATAGTAAGAAACTCGAAAAACGGCAAAGTCGAAAGAACAAAGTCGAAATCGCTCTTAACAAACTCGAAGGGTCAAAGTCGAAGGTAGGTGATTTATGACTATCACTGTTGACCTATTTATACCAACCTCCTTCGAGTTTGTGACCTTTCTCGAGTTTACTGCCAAACTCGAGGCCCTGTCAAATTCGAATGTATATTCGAATTTTGCTTAGACTCGAATTTAATCTGAAAAGTTTGAAAGTTTTGAAAATCTTTGAAATAAATTCAACTTTTTCAACTTTTTCAAGCTTTTCGTGTAACGGAATAAACTATGCCAAATCTTTTACCCTAAGCACAAGATTTTCACGCAATGTTTATTTTATTCAACTAGGAATGCACCCTCAGTAATTTTGACCTTTTTCCTAAGTAAAAATAAAATAAAATAAAATAAAATAAAGTTAAAATTGTGAACAAAAATTAAACTTAGACTAAACTACATTATTTAAAATTTACAACCTATACTAAAAACTTAACAGAATATTTTTGACGAGTACAGCCAAAGAAAGGTTCAATCAGATAGCGATGTCAAATACGCACTTTCAGTATCTTACTTTCACACTTAGGAATTTTTGATTCCTTTGATTGTTTGTCGTGACATACATTTCTAGCCGATTGTTGGTATTATTTCCCCTTTAAACATATTACATTTCGGAATATCCCTTGGCCTTTTTATTTATCATGAAATTATCTTACGTGACTCATACATAGACATACCTTTATGATCAAGGCATACACACAATGATTATAACTTTTTGGTATTTGCAATCTTTCTTTTAAAGGCAAACATCGGACACAGGTCTGTATTTACATACAACAAAGTGACTTAGTTTGTCTTAAGGTTTATTTTTAAAGCTAGCAAGACAGCGGTGACAAGTCTGTACCGACGTACAACAGAGCGAGTTATCTTGCTAACTCGAATCAAAACAGAGGCAACAGGTCTGTACTTACGTACAACAGAGTTACTTGCTTTGACTCTCAACCCAGTATGATTTTTCTATTCTTTCCATTTTAAGATGTATCTGATGTTGCTATACATCCCTAGAAAGTTTGCATACCTCATTTACAATCAAAGTCTGTATGTCTCTAACATAAAAATTAAAAGACCAATTGGTCATACATCTAAGTTAGTGAAACGTTTGACTTTTTCTTGAGTATTTTATTAGCCTTGAGACTCCCTATATGTATTATGCCTACCAACATATCAAACTAGATAATGTACAACACTTAGAATTTTAGGTGCATTATGTGTGAAAGCCAAACACTTAGAGTTTGTAACTGTGCTAATTTTCGTCACTTTGAACCTATGCATCTAAGACTTAACTCTTTTTCTGATATTCTCTTTTTTTTTTTTTGAATTTTTTATGGTTTTTTTCTCTTTTTCTTTTGTTTTTCATAAATAAAAGCAAGAAAATAAAATATCCTACTTACTTACTATAAAAGGAAACTATCCTAAGTTACTAAAATTACTATAAAAAGAAAGAAAAACTACTGCTATAAAAAGAAACTAAAATTCTACTAAGGTCAATTCACTCTGGATTACGCATTCCATTTAGTTGAATCAAATATTCAAAACGTGACTTATCAAAAGCTTTGGTAAATAAATCAGCATTATTATCATCCGTTGCCACTTTTACCATCTTGATTAAGTTCTTTTCAGCACAATCACGTATAAAATGATGTCTTATGTCTATGTGCTTTGTTTTATTATGTTTAACTGGATTATTAGTTATGACAATTGTTGACTGGTTATCTATCCTAATAGGAGTATGAGTGTAAGCCAAACCGTAATCTCGCAATTGTTGTTGTATCCACAGAACCTGTGAACAGCAACTACCAGCAGCAACGTATTCGGCCTCGCACGTTGACACGGCTACCGAAGTCTGTTTCTTGCATTGCCAGGAAACGAGTCTCCCTCCTAGGAACTGACAACCTCCAGTTGTTGACTTGCGCGTCAAGCTGCATCCTCCGTAGTTTGAGTCTGTGAACGCCTCCAATTCTAGATCACCCTCCACGTGATACCAAAGTCCCAGCTTCGGTTTCGACTTGAGGTATCGTAGAATCTGCTTCACAGCTTTCATGTGCATCTCTTTCGGATTAGCTTGAAACCTTGCACAAATACAAACAGCAAACATAATATCAGGTCTTGAAGCAGTTAAATACATAAGTGACCCAATTATGGCCCGATATAACGTCGGATCAACATCGGTATCACTTTCAAAACGCGGTCCGAGATTGTGATTCACTTGAATCGGCGTGCTGAAATGAGCTGTCAGTTTTGTCCCTTCCATCCCGAAGCGCTCTAAGATGTCGTAGACATATTTCGTCTGATGGATAAACATCCCCTCCTTCTTTTAGTCAACTTTCAAACCCAGAATGAAAGTCAACTCACCCATTGCACTTATCTCGAATTTTGACTTCATCACCTTTTCAAAATCCTTGCACATTTGCTCGTCTGATGAACCAAAGAGGATATCATCGACGTACACTTGTACCAATATGAAGTGTTCTCCTTTTCGCTTCACGAACAGCGTACTGTCTATCCTTCCTCTTTCAAACCCATTTTCTAACAGATGGATGGATAGAGTCTCGTACCATGCCCTTGGTGCTTGATGCAATCCATACAGAGCCTTATCTAATCGATATACTCTGTCTAGATATTTTGGAACTGTAAACCCGGGCGACTGTTCTACATACACCAGTTCCTTCACTTTCCCATAAAGGAAAGCACTCTTAACGTCTAGCTGATACACCTTAAATCCCTTGAATGAAGCAAAAGCTAGAAACAAACGAATTGCTTCCAACCTTGCTACTGGCGCGAACACCTCATTGTAATCGATTCCTTCCTCTTGGTTGAAACCCTTTACAACTAACCTTGCTTTGTTGCGAGTGACTATACCCCGATCCTCTCTTTTGCACTTAAAAACCCATTTGGTTCCTATTGCTATTTCCCCTCGAGGTGATGGAACTAACTCCCACACTTCTAGTTTCCTAAATTGTGACAGTTCTTCTTGCATCGCTTCAACCCAAGAATTATCATTTAGTGCCATTTGCACGTTTTTCGTCTCTACTTGCGAGATGAAACAAGAATAGAGGCAGGTATGAAAGGCCTCGAAGTCATTTATCATCGACAACAACACAGTGTTGTTATTTAAACTACTCCTAGTCCTCACACCCGCATTCGGATTTCCTATGATGCTTTTTATAGGATGGTTCTTGTTGATCCTAGATGTCTCTATCTCGTCAACTCTCAGATCATCTCCTAAGTTTGATCCTATTTCACCTATGGGGGAACGACCTCAGACTCCACATTTTCTTCCTCGTGGACAGTTTCCTCAGAGTTGGAATTTGTTGTCTGAGTCTGATTCTCATTGGTAGGTGCTTCTGAATTAGTGTCTTCTGGAGATCCATCTTCAGTTGAAGTAGGCTTGAATGTTGATTGAAATGTGGTCCTCGGAAAGCTATGACCCTCGTCACTCAGATTCAACGACGTCATGTCCTTTTCGATAGTACCTGCATTTTCATCCAAAGGAATGTTAAATGACTCAAATAGTTTGTCATAGTCAAATATCCATTCCAGACCTGTTTGGGGTTCATGTGTATAACTTGTGACTTCAATGTTATACACAATCTCTACAGTACCATTAGATTTTTAAAAACCCGTTTGTTTGGTGAGTTCGGCACATAACCCAGGAAGTATCCTTCGTCAGCCTTTTCACCAAACTTAGGTTGATGTTTTGTTCTTAATAATGTACATGGTACCCCAAAAGGTTCGAAGCCAGTTAAATTAGGTGGCCGTTTATTCAAAATTTCATAACGGGTTTTGTTCAAAGATTTGACAGTAAGGACCCGGTTTAAAATATGGCATGCGGTATTCACTGCCTCCCCCCAAAACATGGTAGGAAGCTTTGAATCTGAAAGCATGGTCCTTGCTGCCTCAATCAATGATTGTTCTTTCGTTCGGCCACCCCATTTTGTTGTGGCTCATAAGGTGCACTAAATTGATGCACTATGCCCTTTGATAGGGAATATACACCAACTACTGTGTTTTTAAACTCTGTTCCGTTATCACTAGAAGTCGTTTAACCCTTGTTCCATATGAATTCTCCACTTGGTCTAAGAACCCGATGAGCTTGGAAGCCGTCTCGTCCTTTGTACCTAGAAAGAAAACCCAAGAAAAACGTGAGTAATCGTTAGTAATAACTAAACAATACCAACTACCACCTATACTCTTTTTGTTGATTGGTCCGAAGAGGTCCATATGCAACAAATCGAATGTGGCAGCGATGGAGTTTAGAGTCTTGGACTTGTGTGCCTTCTTGTGTTGTTTTCCTTTCTTGCACGGTAGACACTAATCCTCGAACTAAAAACTCTTCATCGGAACACCTTGCACCAGTCCATTTTTCGTTATATAGTTCATCTTTCTCAGGTGCAAGTGTGCCATGCGTCTGTGCCACAAAACCGACTCAGTCTCTGAAGCTTTAGATAACAAACAGATTGGTCCCATTGAAGATTCAGGCTTGTTCATGTCGAGCATGTACAAGTTATTCTTCCTTGGAGCCCTCATCAGTATCCACTCTTCAGGTATCTTGAACCCCGGTTTTAGCACCAACGCCTCAGTATCAGTGAACAACACTGAATTCTTTTTATCACAGATTTGAGATACACTAATGAGATTATGAACCAGTTTATCAACATGATAAGCTTGATCCAATTTGATCGTCCCGTTAGTGACCACTCTAGTACTGGTGATATTTCCTCCTTTATTACCCGCGAATGATACAAATCCCCGATTCCCTCCCTTGAAGTCTGTAAGTAGACTTCTTTCCCCTGTCATGTGCCTGGAGCACCCACTATCGACGAACCATTTGTTGTTTAGACCTGTGGTTATCTCCTGCACATGAAAGAAAATAGGTTAGTTATCACGGGGAACCCAAGCCATAACTGACTTGGTAATACCATTCTCGTCCACATACTTAAACTCTTTCAAATACCCATCTCTCCTTTCAGGTGACTTGGGTCTTTGAACTGGAGTTTGTTGTGGTGCCGAGTGATTTAAGTTCACTCTTTGCCTTTGTGTAGGCATTTGCTGTGGAGCTCTTGAATAGTATTTGTCCTCATCATGCTTAATCAAGGCCACGTACATCGCCCATTTGGCCGGTAAAGCATCCAGAAGCTTATTATTCTTCTCAGTGTCACTATACTCAATATCATGACTGTCTAACTCAGTCAGCAGATGATAGAAACATGTGATAGTGTCCTCCAGCTTTTCATCCTTCAGTGCTTTGAAGATAGCAAACTGCTGCTTGAGCATCTCCATACGTTTCCTTCTAACCCTCGGGTTACCCTCACACCATTTTTCCAATGCCTCCCACAGCTCTTTCGCTGTCTTCTGATTACGGAAGGTGTGTAGTATGTCCCGAGGCAACGCCATTCTTATGATAGCGTATGCACGATTCTCTGCTTCAAACAGCTTTTTATCGTCATCCTTCATTTTAGAATAAGGAATAAACTTTTGTCGTCCTTCGACCTCAGCTGTCGGTGGAATGTATCCCTCGTCGATACAAATCCACATGCGCGTATCGTTAAATCGCGCGAAGTCGGCAAACCGATCCTTCCACCAGTAATAATCTTCAAGTTTCATCAACTTTGGCAGAGTATTTGCTTTTCCGACCTCGTGATCCATCTCCAGAAACCGTTGTAGACTTGTCATTGTTTCAAAGATAATTGAATTTAAACTTAATTAATTTAATTCGAAATTAATTTAAATTAATTCTTTTGAATTTAGGTAAATTCGAATATAATTAAATTTATGGGACTAAATTCGAGTTTAGTTCTTAAATCCAATTAAAATCGAGAATAATGACAAATTCGAAGGTCTCTAAAGTCGACTGTCCACTTAAATTCGAGAAACCTACTAAATTCGAAACCCAATTACACTCGAAAGTCGCCTATTCGACTTTGTTGCAAAGTCGAAATCCAAAATAAATTCGAAATGGCCAAAATCGAAACCACTTTTAGGAAACTCGAAAGGAGCGTATTTTGGTCAAGTTCAAACATACAATCAATAACTATCAAACACATATATCAAACACTAGTTAGTATTCAATATATACTTTGTAACATGACTTTGACAAAAATGCTAATACGACTTAGAGTATGTACCAACAGACTCCCCCTTAACGATAGCTTCTAACTATTTACATTTTGATTAAGTACTAGAACTATATATACTGCTACCTGCATATAAACCTGCATCTATACATACTTTCACTACCTTCTGGTACTTCCTAGCATCAGACCTCCAACCTACATGGAAGAAGATAGGCTGATCATTCAACTTCTGCAGGTCGTCCTTTGATAGATTTATTAGATGCAAAGGATCATACACTCGCAAAATTACTTTGTTTTTTGTATCCCCCATTATTGCTTCAGCAGTTTCGTTATCTACGTACCACCACTTCATGTTACTCAGAACATCTTGTGGCATCGTCTTCATGGGCACTCTCTTCAAACACTTTACAGGCTTGTACACCATTCTGGCCCATGGCCTATCTGTATGAGGATCTATTCTTTATACGTCCTCGACTCTCTTCAAGTCTGATATTATGCTTGTTCAAATTTATGTGGATGACATAAATTTGGGTCTACTAATGAGAAGTTATGCAAGAATTTTTCATTACTCATGAAATCAAAATATGAAATGAGTACCTTGGGAGAACTTACTTTCTGTTTAGGATTACAGGTTAAACAAACCTCAAATGGAATTCTCATAAATCAAAGAAAGTACACTTTCGATCTTTTGAAAAAGTTTAAATTTGATCAAAGTTCTCCTATCAAAACCCCAGTGGCAACCAATGTAAAGTTGGATGCTGATGCCAGTGGCAAAGCTGTTTCAGTAACATCTTACAGAGGCATGATTGGAAGCTTGCTATATTTAACTGCTAGTAGACCAGATATTATGTTTGCAACTTATTTATGTGCTAGGTTTCAAGCTGATCCTAAAGAATCACATCTAGCTGCCGTAAAAAGAATCTTCAGATACCTTAAGGGTACACCAGGTTTGGGTCTTTGGTATCCCAAAGACTCAAGTCTTGAGCTAACATGATATTCAGATTCTGATTTTTCAGGCTGCAGGCTAGACAGAAAAAGCATAACAGGTGGGTGTCAACTCCTTGGTGGTAAGTTGATAAGTTGGTGTAGCAAGAAGCAGAATTCAGTTTCTACTTCTACTGCTGAAGTTGAGTATATTGTTGCTGGAAGCTGCTGTGGGCAGATTCTGTGGATGCAGCATCAGCTTGAAGACTATGGACTTGTATATCGGAAGACTCGTATTCTGTGTGATGATACAAGTGCTATAGCCATCTCCAACAATCCAGTATTTCATTCCAGAACAAAGCATATAGAAGTCAGACATCACTTCATCAGGGATCACATCCAGAAAGGTAATGTGGAGGTAAGTTTTATTTCCACAGATGAACAGCTTGCAGACATTTTCACCAAGCCTCTTGATGAAAACAGGTTTAATTATCTTGTAAGCAAGCTGGGCATGTATAATAAAAGTGAGTAAGTGTCCTTAATGTTCTAAGGCATTATATGTCTCAAACTGCTACAGTTTCTCAGAACAGCTTAGACTAAACAGGCTATGCATGTTCTATACTTAGCCAATTTCTGTAACTTGAACAGCTTGAGCGTATAACAGGTTTGAGACCATCAGCTTTCACTTCAAACTTGGTCTGTTGATCAATCCTCCAACCTGCTTACTCTCTCAATCTGTCATACAAGACATTGTCTTGTAACTAGATCAACTATTGAACATAACCTGTTCTTGCATAGCTGCACAGGTTGAATGAACAGCTTGAGGAATGAACAGTTTGTGATGACCCCTGCTCATCACAGGTTTGACCAACAGCTTAGAACATCTGTTTTAATTACCTTTCTTCATAATTAAGTTACTTAATTTCGGTATTTATTTAACTTAATTATCTATGGATAATGTGTGTTAACCTGTGTTAGTGAATATAAAGGTTCAAGTGGTCTGACAACCGTTCTGACATGGACAACCGTTCCGTTTTCCGTTAAGAACATTTCAAATCAACCGCCCAAACATTTTTCTCTCCTACCCACTCACATACGAATCCTATAAATACCTCCTCTACTGTTTCATCTTCTCTTCCTCTACTTCTACCATAACTTCCAAAGAACCCTAAAATCGACTAAGTGTCCAGTACTCAATTTCCACTACTCCACAAATGGCTCAATAAAACAACCCTTTGCTTCCAGTGTTCGTTGGTAAGGATGTTGTGAAACATCCATTTGTTACCACGATGCTGACCTTGAAACCCACGAACTACATTGCCAACCTAACCATTCCCAAAAACTATGTGGGGAAAGGTTATGAGAATATGGTGGAGTTTCTGAAGGTTCACCCTCTACACTACGCCATGACTGCATCTCCTGGTGTCCTGTACCAGGAGATGGTGTATGAATTTTGGTACACCTGTGCCTATGACCCAGCAACCAAAATCATCAGGGGAACCATTCTCAATGGGACTCAGACCATTGAGATCCCTACTGGTCTTATCAGGGAAGTTCTTCATCTCCCTGTGGCTGAAACATATGACCAGCCACAGCCTGAAAATGATCAGATGGGAAACTTGCTACGCTTTTGTGGTGTAGCAGAACCCAAAGTTGGAGCCACACTGTTCAGAAAGGATCTCTCACCCACATACAACATCTTATTTGCCTCTATGGTAATGTGCTTCAGCAACAAAGTTGGTTCTTTTGACCAGCTTAGCCGTGATGAAATCATAATAGTCCTACATCTTGTAGATGGGACTACTCTGAACATGGCTCGGTGGATTTTCATGAATATGAGGAACCTGGTGCAGCAGGAAACACGTCCAGCTGCTGTTAGATACCCAAGGTTTCTGAGCCTCATATTCAAGCATGTCTGTGGTGAGCATCTCTATAACTCTCAGCCAATGTTACGTACTTCTGCCTTCCATGTGATTGGGAATAGAGTTTTCTATACTCCTGTACTCCCAAATGAGCCTACTCTTTCTCTACACCTATGAGGAGGTTGCTTGCTATGGTGTAAGGACTCTCTACTATGAGGGTGGATCCAGTGACTGCTCCAAGAGGAAAATCCAAATCCAGGCCCAAAGTTGTAAAAAGGGTCCTGGAATCGACTTAAGTTTATCCTGTCCGCAAGAAGGCAAACACAGCTAAGTCAAAGTCTGTCCCATCAGCCTCTGTGGCTGAGGGGGAGCAGACTTCTCACCCTGGTTCACTTGTTGAACCTGAAGCCTTTGTGGCTGGTGCCTCTGTGGCACCTGAGTCCATGAAACAGGTTAGCCCCCTGTTTCTGACCCAGTCTCACCACCAGTCCAAACACACTTTCCTGCTACTTCTCCTCAATCCCCCATACTGTCACAATACTCCAGGAGAAAATCCTTAGCTAGGAAGAAACCCCCTACCCAATCCAGCCCCTCTGACTCTTCTCAACAAGAGTCAGTTGAAAAAGAAGCCACCCATGTTGCCTCTCCTATTTTGGGAGAAGGACCAACATCATTGGAGCAGGCTTCACTCCAGCATGAGTCCACCCTGAGTCAGCCTAGACCCTCTAGTTCCTCCCAACAGGAACCAGTTGTACATATGGAGACTACCACATCAACTATCCCACCCTCCCAACAAGCTGAGGGTATTGAAAGACAGGAGTTCACTCCACTCCACACTGAGTCCACAAAGTCTCCACCCCATACTTCTCTTACACAACCTGAGTCTGCACTAGGTGCCAAACCTGCTGGACTAGAGCATCCAGTAGATCAGCCTCAAACTTCTGCTCCTAGTGATACAACTGTTCTACAGCCAACAGCTGCTGAAGGACCAACATCCCAAGCTGATGAACCACAGGGAACAGACCATCCCTCTGGTGAGGCTGATCCTCAAATGGAAATTCCATCAGCAGGTTTCACCATTGCTGATGTTGAAATGCACATCCCATCTCCCCATGATGAGGCACCTATAAACCAAGGTGCTGCTGAGGGAACCACCCCAGGCTTTGATGAAAGTGCTGCAAAACAAGCAGCATTCGAAAGGCCACCGTCTCCTACCCCTTCTCCTGATGAAGCAGCTACAGCCACTGCTAAAGGATCCATTGACCCTTCCAAGCTGGGCCCTCTTACTTATGCCCAGGCTATGAAACTTCTTTCAAAAGTATCCCTACCTTCTCCCTCACATCCTCAAACACCTGCCTCATCCTCATCCCATTCTCATTCCTCACCATCTACTTAATCAAAACAGTCCACCCATACTCCTCCATCCCCCAAAGATCTTCCTTTGAAGGATCAACTATCATTGCTGACCAACAAAGTTGGCTCTTTGGATAATTCCATGATCTCCCTACCATCAATAATCTCAGACTCTGTGTCTACATAGCTCAAAGGATTCTTTGAGTTGTTCAAAAATTCCTTTCCAACCCCTCCTCAAGCTGATCAGTCCTCACAGCTGCTTGCACTTACTGCACAGCTGCAAACTATCTCCACTACCCTCTCCTCTATCCTTTCCACTCAACAGGACTCTGTGTCCTCCATGGCAGCTGTCTTCCAACAGCTGTCCACTCTCCTTAATACTTGCACCAATACCCTTCCATCTACATTGGCCAGCTTAAACACTCTCATTATCTCTCTGTCCAATTCTGTGTCATCAAACCTTGATGATGTGCAAGACTCTCTTGAACTACATCTTGCACAACTTCAAAGTTTGTTGTTCATAGCTTCTGAAAGAGAAAACCATACAAAGATGTCCTCCATCGCTGATTCTCAATCTACCTCTCTTCAGACCTGCCTTACCCAGCTTGCAGAGGTTAAGGACAATCTAGCTTTCTTAGTGCATAGCTTGGTTGGCCCCAAACCTGCTGCCAAAACTGCTGCGCCTGATGAATTTGTTTCTCCAGGCAGACCACATGTTGAAGGCTATCTGCGATCTCCTTCAAAGGGGGAGAAGTTATCTGCCTCAAAGAATAAGTCTAAGGTGGAGAAATCTTCTTCTCCTTCTATGGAGAAATCAGCATCTGTTGGTCAAGAAGTAGGTGTATCACAAACATGTCCCACTGAGGGGGTCTCCCATCAAGCTGAAGCTGCTCAACCTACTCAGGATGGATCTCCAAACCCTGCACAAACTAAGGGGGAGGAATCCTTTCCTGGGGACAGGCCAAGCAGAAGGAGACATTTGATTCTGCAAGAAGAAGAAGAAGAGGAAGAGGTTCCTGAAGCTGTTCCATCTACAACAGCTAAAGGAAAGAAGAAAGCATCTGTAGACCTTGACTACCTAAATGCTGCACAGCTAAAGTTTGACAAGGCAAGAGCTAAAGAAATGGGCGTTTCTATGGAGAAATACTATGAATACAGAGATGAACAGCTCCAAGCCCTTTAAAGACTAAAGAAAGAAGAAGCCTCTGCCAAAGCTGCTAGATCCTTTGCATTCAAAGAGGCAAGTAAAATTAAATGCCTTCTTTGGATGTGCAAAGAAAGTTGCTTGAGGCTGCTAGGGAGTCAGTGGTTGAAAAGGAAGGTGAAAAGGAATAGGGTGCTCGGGTCTCAATGACTAAATTTAAGAAAGCATCCTCCTCTGCAAGAGCCCAAATTCATTTTGACAACCTGTCAAGGAAAAAGTTCTTTGATGTTGCTGACAGAAGACTTGTCAGGGAACCAATTGTCAAAGTTGTTCCCATTTCGAGAGAAGGCAAATAGTGGAAGTTATAGATAACCAGAATGGGTGCTGAAGGTCCAGAACTGGAG
Organism: Centrapalus pauciflorus; assembly: GCA_020465985.1. Classification (NCBI taxonomy): domain Eukaryota; kingdom Viridiplantae; phylum Streptophyta; class Magnoliopsida; order Asterales; family Asteraceae; genus Centrapalus; species Centrapalus pauciflorus. The sequence continues at coordinate 41,053 of JAANYP010004501.1, read as the reverse complement.
GCATATGAATACACTGATGTTGCACAAATGGGATTCAAAGAATGGGTGGAGTTGGCAGTTGCCCTGAGCTAGTCTAAATCAGAAATAGCTAAGACTGTCATGACATATGTCAAAAAGTTGATTGAAAGAGTGAGGGATCTTGTCCTGATCACAGAAGAACAAATCAAGGGTACCTCAGTGGCTACACCCAAGATAAAGGCCAAGAGAAGTAGAAAGGATACAAAACTGGAGGAACTCCTGATAATGATTGAACAAGGTGATGTAGCCGTGGAAATCAAAGGAGTAGACCACAGCCTGCCTAAAGGAGTGGAACATGAGGAAGATAAGCTGATCGAGGAACCTGAGCTGGGGGTATTTTTTGTAGATCCCCTTAGAAAGAAAAAGTGCTTCCAAAGAGCATTAGACTTGCACAAGGTTCGTCTCAAACAACTTATTGCTTTCGGACTTGCTAATTCCTTTAGGCAATCCATAAAGTGGAGAGCAGCCATCTGGGATCAGCTCAGAGGCTTTTATGAAAGAGGGGAGCTTCAACATCCAAGTTTCATGTTCCCAAGAGTTGAAATGGAAGAAATGGATGAAACTAGGGAACAGCTTGAAGAGATGTTTGAAGAAGCAGTGCCACCACTGCCTTGAAGTCCATCTACTATCTGAGTAGATGAAGAATGGAAGTTGTCCATCAGTTGGACAGGCTTGCCATTACCTGCTCCCATCATCAACAGTCCAATATGTTGAGATTTCTATGTACATTAGTTGTACTTTGTTACATTTGTTGTAACTTTTACTTTACAATAGTTGTAATCAACATTAGTACATAAGTTGTACTCTTGTAAAACATGTGTTGTTTCTGTAATCAAAAATCAGTATGTATAAACTGTTCTTTTACTTTACCTTGATGTTGTAATTTCATTTCAGCAAAATGTATTGTAAAAATATATAGTGATTATTGATAAAATCAGCTTAGACTGATTATTGCAAATAGGGGGAGATTGTTAGGCACAAAAAGGCCTCAGTCAAACGTGCTCTACATCTTTGGGGGAGATTTTTAATCAAACCTGTTTGATGCACTTGAAGGTATAAATTAAGGCCTGTTAATGCCTTATTGAAACCTGAAAAGTGATTTGCAATATAAGTCAAAGCTGTTTACCCTGTTGCATTCGTTGCAACAAAGGAAGATTACCCAAGCTGTTCTGTCTGCTGAACAGGCTGGACATAAACTGTCTACGCTGCTCTATTTTGTTGAGCAGCTTAGATAAATTCTAAGTGTTCTGTTCTTTGTGAACAGAACCTGTTCTTTGTGAACAGGCTAATCACTTTATGGAATATGTTTCCAAGTCCTCATGTATTGTTTTAGACTACAAGATCAGTTTACAAAGTCGAAGACAAAGTGGAAAACAGAAGATGCTAAAGCTGCCTATGCTGTTATGTTACATGAAGACAAAGAGGATATTTGAAATGAGTGACAGACCATTTCTTATATCAAAATGGCCTTAACAAAAGAAGAAAGATGCAAAGTTGACATTCCTCTTTTGGTTAAAGCCTTATGCAATAGAGACAAAAAGAAAAAGACAAAGATTCTGCCACATGAAGACAAGTCTGCTTTATCAGAATGTACAGAAAAGTTGTTTTGTCTTTTTGGAAAGACATCCCACTATCTCATCGTCTAATGAAGAAGCTTCACTGAGATTCTCAGTGAGAGTATAAAAGGAAGCTTCTAAGGATTGTGAGATAACCAAGAGTGAGAAATTCAGATCGTGCATTGAAGTGTGTTATTCCATGCATACAAGTCTGCTTGAATAAAACAGTAACGTGTGTCTGAGCTGTTCTTATTCAAGCTGTGCATCTGTGTCTTGTAAAATTGGTGAGTTCATCTTAGTGAGTGTATTCATTGTATCTTGTGTGAGTGTGTCTTAGATTAGTTGAACAACTGCTGCGTCTGTCATCTCAGCTTGAACATTTCCGCAGTCAAGCTTGTTTGTAATTAACACTTGTTAATAATATACACAAACATTGAGAAAAGAGTGTTGAGTTTTAAATTGCTGTATTCACCCCCCCCCCCTCTACAACTTAGAACAATTCACTAGGGAAACCTTTTGGGACCTACAGTTTTTATGTTTACTCATATTCATTTTATATAAATAAATTTAATTAAAAATATCCACGTAATATGTGGGTTATAAACTAGTTATATTATTATAACATGACTTTTATGTGAAAAGAAAGGGTGTTTGTTAGTGCACCCTGTGTGACGATATTGTCTAAGTGTAGATAATCTCGTGTAATAGTTCAGGCCTTCGTTATTGCACGTTAATACATATGTTTGATATTGGTTGTATATATGTTTGATCTTGTTTGTGATTGATGTTTACTTAAGTTCAAAGATAAGTTCAAACATAAGTTCAAAGGTAAGTTCAAACATAAGTTCTAGAACAAGTTCAAAGACAAGTTCTAAAATAAGTTCAAAGCCAAGTTCGAACTTAATGCTGGACAAGTTCGTGGGCTTGGGCCTTCACGAACTTGTCTGGGGCATGTTCGAATTTGAGGGTTATAATTAAGGGTTAATCAGTTATGATTAACAATGTTTGGCAGAAATTCATGTCTGAGGCGATTACGAACTTGGGAGCGATTAGCAGAGAGTTTGGAGAGATTCACGTGTCGGGACGTTCGTCGTTGCGTGTATCATCGTGTTTCGAGTGCGTGATCAATCTGTTAAACCCTTAACGAGGATTCCGCACTCGTTGGAAGGTGTCGTGTCAAGATTGGATCCGTAGGTAGGTGACCTTTCAAGTGGTATCAGAGCCTTAGGAGTTTCATCGTGTTCTTCGCGTTCATCTTAAACATTCTTGGTTTCTTGGCGTTTGTGATGGAAAAATCACATTTTTCATAAGTTTTTCGAGTTATACAAGCAAAATCACGGAGAAAAATTCTTATTGGTTCACTTTTTTAGTCGAAATCATTGTTTTTTAACCTTAAAAACATCGGTTTAATCTGAAAACTTGAAAAAAATTGAATTGGCCATTTCTCGAACTTGCGGTGCTCGAACATAGGGGGTATTATGGTTCACTCGAAGTTGTCTAAAATATGCTCCTCTCGAACTTAATTTAGGGCTTCATTCGAATTTGGCAGAAATTCAAACTTGCTATCATCGAATTTGTCAGAATTCGAACTTGTCAGAAAATTAAGTACTATTCGAACTTGTGAGTGGTTCGAACTTGTCAGACATTTTTCGAACTTATCAGTCAGTCGAACTTTTTGATTTTGAACTTTTCCAAATTCGAATTTAAGTTCAAACGATTTTAATATAAATTAATTTGAACTTCCTAAATTCGAAGGAGTTTATTTTAAATTAATTTTAAATTAAATTGTTTAAGTTCGAAAATAAAAAGTTTTGAAAGGATGTCAAGTTTGCAAAAATTCATTGAAATGGATCACGAGGTCGGCAAGGCAAATTCTCCGCCAAAACTGATGAAGTTGGAAGACTATTATTGGTGGAAGGATAGGTTTGCTGATTTTGCTCGTTTCAACGATATGCGCATGTGAATTTGCATTGATGAGGGTTACATTCCACCTACGCAAGAGTTCGAAGGTCGTCAAATACTCTTAACATATCAGAAAATGAAAGATGATGATAAGAAACTATATGAGGCCGAGAACCGAGCTTTCACCATTATTCGTATGGCGTTACCTCAGGAAATTGTACACACATTAAGGAATCATCGAACTTCTAAAGAGCTATGGGATGCTCTCGAGAAGCGGTGTGAGGGAAATCCGAGGGTTCGCAAGGGAAGGTCCTAGATGCTGAAACAGCAGTTCGCCATTTTCAAAGCATTGAAAACTGAAAAGCTGGATGAGAGTATAACAAGATTCTATCATCTGCTGACAGAGCTGGATAATGATGATGTTAATTATCGAGAGACTGAGAAGATAGAGAAGCTTCTTGATGCTTTACCTGCGAAGTGGGAAATGTACACAGCGCTGATCAAGCATGATGAAGAAAAGTTTGAGTCTCTCACTCTAGAAGGAGTTATAGGAATGTTGAGGGCTTACAACTTTCAGTTACAAAAGAAGAAACGGGAATATGATCAAGTCCAAGAGCCAGAAATGTATTTTGGAAAGACAAAACCGTCAATCGCAAGTGAACTGAAGTCAGCTACAACATTTTACTCGGGAGCAGAGCCCATCCCATTTGAGACAGACGAAACTGGTAGTCGGGCATTCTTAGGGTATTCTAAATCGGAAGAAAAACCGATTCATTCCGCATCTACTTCTCAACACTACACAAAGATTCCTATGAGTGCACAATCAACTTAAGATCATCTGAACCTTTTAGCTTCATTTGTTGCAGCTTATGGAAATTGTGTTCAGGGGAAGATAAACGATCTTGTGCTATGGGATGAAGACTACGATCAGGTGGGTCCTGATGACTTAGAGGAAATGGACCTGCAATGGCAATTGGCCATGGTGACTCAGAGGGTCAAACGGTTCATGAAGAGGACTGGGAGAAATCTGAACGTTGGGAACAACAAGGTTGGCTTTGACAAGTCCAGGGTTAAGCTATCAATCTGGTGGTTCTGGGAATCAAGCTGCCATCGCTGGTCTGTTAACGAATGTGTCATTGGACAGACAGCTAGATGGAACTTACGATTGTCGAATGCTAAAGCCTTCATGGCTGAAGTGACAGAGACTGGGGATGACAGTGCAGAAGAAGTGATAGAGGGCACCAAGCAAAATGATACAAGTCCTTTGATGGTGTAAAAGTCATAGAATCAGACCATTCTGGAGTTTGTTGCACAAATGGCTAACGTGGAATCGGATCACAAAAGGGTAATTCTAACCTTTTCTACATTTCATCACTTATGTGTTTTATGTGTTACTTCAAATGATAGGTTGAACTTAGTTCTAGAAACACATAACAACTTAACTGCTCAGATCCAATCACTAAACTCAGATAATGCTAGTCTCTTAGATATTAAGGAAGATCTTAGGAATAAGCTAAAAGTAAATGCTCTAGATGTTATAGTTGACAAATTAAGTTATAATGTGTCAGGATAGGACTTATGTATGAGCATGTTGGGGCTTTGACCAAAGAACTCACCATTAAGGAAGTTGAACTAGCCGAATCAAGTGTCAAGGTTGCTGAGGTAAATAGTAAGCTTGAAAAGTTTAGGAAGTCGTCACTAAACCTAGGGAAAATCTTAGATGCTCAATGGCAGTCTAAGAAACCAGTAGGATTAGGTTATCAAGAGAGTCCTGCAACTTTCAACAATAACTATGTGCCTCAACCTCAGGATAAAACTGATGAACCAGTCAAGTCAGAGGTAGCAACTGAAAATGAATCTGATAAGGACAAATCAACTAAGGTGTCTACTACTAACTCTAAGATTAAGAAGGTCAAGTTTTTGCAGTCTTCTAGTGACCAAACTCTAGTGAGACACCAAAATCAAAGGGCACTTATAAGAAGTCAATTGATAAGATGTCATGCTTTAGATGTCATGAGAAGGGTCATGTTGCGTCTAGATGTCCGTATAAGAAAGTAGAGTCTACACCCACTTAACCAGAATCTAGACCTGCTGTAGGAAAGCAAGAACATCATAAACCAGTATCTAGTGTTGCTAGCACAAGTGGTTCTCAAAACACTGAGAAGATTGTGAATGTAAAACCTAGGGTAGCTATTAGACAAGCACCTGTCTCGATTAGACCAAATGAAGTGGTTAGAATTAATTCTCCGAATAGGGTTCCAAATCAGAATAGGTAAAGACCACAATAAGCTTATAGGAGTAGAACACCTAGAAGGACTTACACTCCAGTTAGGTCTCACACTCCTTAAAGACAACAGACACCAGGTAGAGCTCAGGGATATCAATCTGAACTGCCTTATAATAGAAACTATTCAAGGGCTCAACAGCAAATGCCTACCCAAAGGCCAAGAGTGAATTCTAATCACTCATCATCACAACAGGTTCTCAATAAAAAACCCAAGTCACCTGAAAGGAGAGATGGGTATTTGAAGGAGTTCACGTATGTGGATGAGAATGGTATTACCAAGTCAGTCATGGCTTGGGTTCCCCGTGATAACTAACTTGTTTTCTTTCATGTGCAGGAGCTAACTACAGGTCTAAACCAACAATGGTTCGTCGACAGTGGTTGCTCTCGTCACATGACTGGGGAAAGGAGTCTTCTCACAGACTTCAAGGGAGGGAACAAGGGTTTTGTATCATTCGCTGGGAACAAGGGAGGACATATCACTGGAACTGGAGTGGTCACTAATGGTACTATCACACATGATCAAGTTTACCATGTTGATAAACTTGATCATAATCTCATTAGTGTATCTCAAATCTGTGATAAGAAGAATTCAGTAATTTTTACTGAAACTGAGGCGTTAGAGCTGAAACCGGGATTTAAAGTACCTGAAGAGTGGATAATGATGAGATCCCCAAGGAAGAATGATTTGTACATGATGGACATGAACATATCAGATTCGTCGATGGGCACAAGCTGTCTTTTATCCAAAGCTTTAGAGTCCGAATCCATATTATGGCACAGACGCATGACACACCTGCACCTAAGGAAAATGAACTATATCACTAAACATGGTCTGGTGTAAGGTGTCCCACTCAATAGTTTTCAGTTGATGACAAGTGTGTACCGTGCAAGAAAGGCAAATAACACAAGAAGTCACACAAGTCAAAGACTCAGAACTCGATAGCTTTCACCTTCGATTTGATGCATATGGATCTCTTCGGTCCTATCAACAAAAGGAGTATAGGTGGTAGTTGGTATTGTTTAGTTATCATTGATGATTACTTATGTTTTTCATGGGTTTTCTTTTTAGGTACAAAGGACGAAACAGCCGGAAAGTTGATTGGGTTCTTAGACCAAGTCGAAAACTCTTATGGGACAAGGGTAAAACCTATTATGAGTGATAATAGAACCGAATTTAAAAACACAGTAATTGGCGTATATTACCTATCCAAAGGCATGGTGCATCAATTTAGTGCACCTTATGAGCCACAAAAAAATGTGGTGGCAGAACGGAAAAACAGAACTTTGATTGAGGCAGAAAGGACAATGCTCTCGGATTCAAAGCTTCCTACCATGTTTTGGGGAGATGCAGTGAATACCGCGTGTCATGTTTTAAATCGGGTCCTTACCGTCAAATCACTGAACAAAACCAGTTATGAAGTTCTGAATAAAAGACCACCTAATTTAACTAGCTTTGAACCATTTGGGGTACCGTGTACTTTACTTAAAACCAAACATCAACCTACGTTTGGTGAAAAGGCTGATGAAGGATACTTTCTAGGTTATGTCCCTAACTCACCAAACAAAATGGTTTTTAACAAAACAAATGGTACGGTAGAGATTGTGTTTAACATTGACGTAACAATTTATTCACATGAACCCCAAATAGGTCATGAATGGTTATTTGATTATGACTCATTGTTTGAATCATTTAACATACCTTTTACTGGAAATGCAGGTACAGTGGAAAATGACTTCTCGTCATTAAACCTGAATGATGACTATCAAGGTTTTCCAAAGTCGAGCATTCCATCAACTTCTGAGCCTACAACGACAGAAGATGTGTCTTCAACAGAGAATGAACCAGAATTACCTGCAAATGAGAATCAGACAAATACTACTAACTCAGATGACAGTGATCATGAGGAAGAGAATGTACTGTCTGAAGTCGTACCCCCGTTAGGTGAAATATGATCAAACTTAGGAGATAATCTTCGGGTTGATGAGATTGAGACATCGAGGATAAACAAGGATCATCCGATTGAGAGTATCATATGAAATCCGAATACCAGTGTGAGAACTAGGAGTAGTGTAAAATAGTAACATGGTGCTGTTATCGATGATCAATGACTCCGAGGCGTATCACACATATCTATACTCATGTTTTATCTCGCAAGTAGAGCTGAAGAATGTGCAAATGGCATTGAAAGACAACTCTTGGGTTGAAGCCATGCAAGAAGAACTTTCACATTTTGGAAAATTTGAAGTGTGGGAGTTAGTGTCGTTACCTCGAGGAGAAGTTGCAATAGGACCAAATGGGTCTTTAAGTGCAAAATATATGATCGAGGTATAGTTACTCGTAACAAGGCAAGACTTGTGGTGAAAGGATTCAACCAGGAGGAGGGAATTGATTACAACGAAGTGTTTGCACCAGTGGCAAGGCTCGAAGCAATTCGTCTGTCTCTGGCCTTCGCGTCCTTCAAAGGATTTAAGGTATATCAACTTGACGTAAAGAGTGCATTCCTATACGGCAAGGTGAAGGAATTGGTGTGCGTTGAAAAACCGCCTGGGTTTATTGATCCGAAGTATCCAGACAGAGTATATCGACTTGATAAGGCTCTGCATGGATTGCGTCAGGCACCAAGGGCATGGTATGAGAAGCTGTCAACTCATCTCTTGGACAACGGGTTTGAAAGAGGGAGAATTGATGGTACATTGTTCGTGAAGAGAAAAGGATAAGACTTTATCTTGGACAAGTGTACATAGATAACATTATTTTTGGGTCGTCAAACGAACAGATGTGCAAAGACTTTGAAAAGGTCATGAAGTCAAAGTTTGAGATGAGTGTTATGGGAGAGCTGAACTTCTTTCTGTGTTTGCAAGTTGAACAAAGGAAAGAGGGCATGTTTATCCATCAGGCGAAGTATGCCTACGACATTCTGGAGCACTTCGGGACGGAAGGAACAAAGCTGACTGCTCACCTTAGTACTCTAATTCAAGTGAATCACAATCTCAGACCGGGTACAAAAAGTGATACTGATGTGGATCCGACACTATATCGGGCCATGATCGGGTCACTCATGTATTTAACTGCTTCAAGACCTGATATTATCTTTGTTGTGTGTATTTGTGCTAGGTTCCAAGCTTATCCGAAAGAAATGAATATGAAAGCCGTGAAGCGGATTCTACGATACCTGAAGTCGAAACCCAAGCTGAGACTTTGGTATCATGCTGATGTTGATCTGGAAATGGAGGCATACACGGATTCTGATTATGGTGGATTTAGCTTGAACCGGAAATCAACAACTGGAGGTTGGCAGTTCCTTGGAGTGAGGCTCGTATCCTGGCAATGCAAGAAACAAACTTTGGTAGTCGTGTCAACGTGCGAGGCCGAATATGTAGCTACTGGTAGTTGCTGTTCACAGGTTTTGTGAATACAACAACAATTGCGGGATTACGGTTTGACTTACACTCATACTCCCATTAGGATAGATAATCAGTCTACAATTGCTATAACTAATAATCCAGTTAAATACAGTAAAACAAAGCACATAGACATAAGACATCATTTCATACGTGATTGTGCTGAAAAGAATTTGATAAAACTGGTAAAAGTTGCAACGGAAGACGATAATGCAGACTTTTTCACTAAAGCTTTTGATAAGACATGCTTTGAGTTGTTAATTCAACTAAATGATATGCGTAATCCAGAGTAACTTGACCATAGTAGATTATCTTTCCTTTTATAGTAAGTTAGTAGCTTAGTAGATTTTCTTTCCATTTATAGTAAGTTAGTGGGATAGTTTATTAGCTTATCTTAAAAATGATAAAACAAAAGAAAAAAGAGAGAAAATCATAAAAAAATTTCAAAAAAAGAGAATATCGAAAAATGAGTTAAGTCTTAGAATCATAGGTTCAAGGTGACGAAAATTAGCACAGTCTAGACAAACTCTAACTGTTAAGCTTTCACACATAATGCACCATAAATTCTAAGTGATATACATTTTCTTGTTTGATGTGTTGGTAGGCATAACACACAAAGGAAATCCTAACAGCTAATAAAATAATCAAGAAAATGTCATATGTGTAACTAACTTAGATGTATGACCAAATGGTCTTAATTTCTATGTTAGAGACATACAGACAATGATTATAAATGAGGTATGCAAATATTCTTGGGGATGTATAGCAACATCAACATACATCTTCAGGAAAGAAAAGACAGATTTTGAAAAGAAAAGGGAGTCAAAACAAGTCACTTTTTTATACGTAAGTACACACCTGTCACCTCTGTTTTGACTCAAGCTAGCAAGATAAGTCGCTTTGTTGTACGTGAGTACAGATCTGTCACCGCTGTCTTGCTAACTTAAAGGGAACTCTAAGACAAACTAAGACACTCTGTTGTATGTAAATACAGAACTGTGTCCGACGTTTGCCTTTTAAAGAAAATTTGCAACACCGAAAAGTTATAATCATTGTGTGTCTGCCTTGATCATAGAAGTATATCTAAGTATGGGATACGTAAGGTAGTTTTTTGATAAATAAAAAGGCCAAAGGAAATTCCCAAGTGTTGAATGTTTAAATGGAAAAACATATCGACAATCGACTTGGAATGTATATCACGACAAACAAACAAAGGAATAAAAAATTCCTAAGTGTGAAAGTGAAATACTGAAAGTGCGTTTGACATCGCTATCTGATTAAACCTTCTTTGACTTTCTCGCAAAAATATTCTATTAAGTATAAGTTGTAATTTTTTTACTTACTTTTGAGTAGCTGTAATTTATTTTATTTTATTTTATTTTACTTTAACTGGATAAAGACTAAAGTTACTAGGATGTATTTTTGGTTTAAGAAACAAATATTGCGTGAAAATCAGTTGCTTATTGTGAATGTTTTTGCAAAGTTGGAAAAATCCTGTTACATGAAAAAGTTGAATTAGACAAATTCAAAGTTACCTTCGAACTACCTGGAAGTTTGAACTTAAGCTAAGTTCAGAGGTGGTTGATATAAATAGGTCAACAATATTTCATTTAAGACACCTACCCTCGTATTTGAAATCTCGAACTTGTCTCCGGCGATCTCGAACTTATTCTCGAAGTTACCGACAATCGAATTTCTTACTATTTCTCGAAGTTTTCCACTGTTACTCGAACATACACTTATACTTGAGTATAGTGAACATCATAATACTAAGTAAGTGTTAGTTTAGGACATTTTTGTGGCAAAAATCGACCATATTTGAGTTTTATGTCATTTAAAACTAGGTGACTTTAAATCACAAGTTTTAAAAGCTAAAACTTCAAATAAACAATACATAACTTAGATTAGAACCTAATAGGACTAGATTACACGGTTAATTAAGTCAAATAGGGTTAAAATCATGGTTTTTTAAGTTGAAAGTGACCGACTTCGAACTTGTTCTTCAGGTTCGAACTTGTTGAAATATCTATAAGTTCGTAGTCAGTCATGTTCGAATGGATGTTTCGAATTTAACTAAGTTCAAAGGCTTATTAACATTCTCGAACTTGTCTAAGTTCGAATGTGTTGGACTTCGAACTTAATTAAGTTCGAAGTTATGTAAATTCGAATATAACAAATTTATTTTTATTTTAATTTCTAGTTTTTGATTGGTGATTTTGTGTGCAGATATGGGAGACCGGGCATTCTATAATAAGCATAATATGGTCATGGCTGTGGATCTACAATTGCCAGAAGCTCAGCCTTATCGTCAGATGATAGAGTTCCTGACGCAGTCTAGGGTATCATATGCATTGACGCACAATATGCAACACGCTGACATATGTGAGGCAGTTTTGGGAGCACCTTCAGGTGGATTGCTCAGTTACCCCTACTGTGTAGCGAATAAGAGTAGGCGGTCAACCAATTGTGTTTTCGGCAAACATGTTGAGGCAAATCCTGCAGTTGGGCACCGAGGAGCAAGAAGCAGGCCTAATAGATTTCCCTTTACCCATAAGGCAAGCGACATTTTTGAAAATGGGTTATGTGCAAGACATAACGAAGACATCATACATAAAAAGTGGATTAATTGGACAATGGAGGTATCTAGCGTTTCGGAAATGTTTTTTGGAAAGTTCGTCCACCAGATCACCGCTCCGGCCAGGGAATGATTTTTGATGTATCCATGATTTATTATGATGATTATCCGACATTTTTTGCCGAATCTGCCACCACTACCCGAGCAAAGTGGTGTTGCTTTAATTGATAAACGTATTTTTGCTGACTGCCAGACCCATAATGCACGTCGGGCTGAGCAGGTCAGGCCTCAGATGGCACCATTGTTTGGTGCAGCGATAGATCCTGATTTTGTTGCTCCGGAAGGTGAAAATTGGATGGGTGAAGCACCCCCCCAACAACAACAGCAGCAGCAACAACCTCAAAGAGCACCGGCAAGGCGCACACCGGTTGCAAGAAACACTCCCCGTCCACAACCTGCCACTGAAGTTGTTGGGCCATCAAGTTCGGCTCCACAATTTGACCAACGGGAACAAACGTTGGAGGAAATTTGGGCGCAAGGAGCAGCAGCGGAGGAAGGTATAGCTGAACAACTGGTTCAAGACATTTTGGAACCCCCAGTTGATGTACATGACATTTTCAAGGAGATAGATGAAAGGGAAGACGCTAGGGGACAAGCTAAGGATAAGGGTCACGTTGAGACCGCCTCTAAGTCTGATACAGAGTCAAGTTCTAAGGAGAATAAAGCTGAAGATCCGGATGTTACCATCGGCAGATATGGATCTAGAGTGGTTGTTAGCCGCAGGAAAATGACAAGGCCCGTAATTCGTGATGAAGAGGCCGAAGATTCTGATTTTGATTTAGAAGAAGAAGCTCCAGTTGCCCCTAGGCATAGAGCAAAGAGGCATCGATTCCTGCTGGGAGCTCCTTCGACTTCTGCTATTCCATTTGTGTCAACTGCTGCTCCATCCACATCAACCGCAACTCCATAAACATCTGCCTTCATTCCATCCACCTTGACTTCATTCATCGATTATCAGCGGTTTACAGAGTTGAAGAGCAAAGTGGACTTCCAAACAGTCCAAATATACCAGCTTTCAACAGCAGTCAAAGAATTGCAACAGCACAATTCAAGGCTGGAGTTAGAAAATACAAAGCTTCAAACGACTGTTGCTGCTCAGCAAGAAGATTTGACGACTCAGGGTTCTCAAATTTTGACTCTGCAGACCCTAATTGAGCAGATAATGAAAGATCTACAAGCTCAGGGGGAGAGCAGCTGCAAAGGTGATGAATTTAGGAGAGTCAGGAGAGATGATGAAGAAGGCGATGATCCAAGCACACAGAAAGAAAGTGAGCTAGCAGATCTTTCTTAAAAGACTGCTCAGCAAGCAAATGTTCAGGGGGAGCCTGGTTCTTTGAGTATGGAAGGAGGTGAATCTCAAGAAAAAGGCAAGGCTCCAGAGGCAATAGAGCTAATTGATCAGGAAATAATCAGAGCCTTGGCCGATATTGAAGTTGAAGAAGTGATGTTTGATTTTAAGGATGAAATAGAATACCTTGAAGAAGGGGAGTTCGTCCCATAAGAAGTTACAGATTAGAAATCTGATGACGAGGTCTTGGTTGATGAAGAAGATGAGGCCAATGAGATCATCATTCAACAACATCCTATCACAGATACATACACTACGGTTGAACAGAATTTGATGGATATCGATGCGTTTAAGGATGCTCTAAATGTTGAATCAGAAAGTGAGGAGCCTGAAAGGGAACACACAAATGAAGAGAAAAGAAAGCTGTGGTTTAGAAATGAAGAAAAAAGACTGAGTTAGCTGTGAAAAAGAAGATGAGATTGCCTAGTCTAGGAAAGTTGTCTGGAGGCATTCTTAGCTGGTTTTTCGATAGACAGCTAAAGCCTTTTGTGCTAAAGAGACGAGATGGGTTGCAGTATCTTAAGAGAACGTTGAAAGTTTTTAATACACTGCCAATATGCGAAGTCAAAGAGCTGGCGTGGATAAATCTGATAAACCTAGGAGATGACCAATATGCTGAAGTGATAGCGAGAATCATCAGAAAAGAAGGTCGATCTGGAAGGTTTGAGAAGATTAAGCCTAGGGAAGGAAAGAGGATTATGTTAGAATCAAGAATAGATCCATTGACTGGAAAACTATAGATGAAAATATTCTACAAACCAGTTCGATGCTTAAGGAAGGTTCCGTTGAAGACAATGCCACAGGACGTTCTTGCAAACATGAAGTGGTGGTTTGTCGACAACGAAACAGCTGAGGCAGTAATGGAGGACCATGAGGACAAAGTTATTTTAAGAGTATATCAACCTCTACATCTTGTAAACCTATCTCAGAGCGACCTGCAGAAACTTCAGGAACAACCTATCTATTTCCACGAAGGTTGGAGATCAAAAGGCAGGAAGTACCAAAAGGTTTTCAAGGTTTGTGTAGAGAAGGGTTTGTATGCTGGTAGCATTTTAAATAGGCCTAGTACTTAGACAAATTAAGTATCTAGTTAGAAGCTATCGTCAAGAGGGAGTCTGTTAGTGCATCCTGTGTGATGATAGCAGTCTAAGTGTAGATAATCTCGTGTAATAGTTCAGGCCTTCGTTATTGCGCATTAATACATATGTTAGATATTGGTTGTATATATGTTTGATCTTGTTTGTGATTTATGTTTACTTAAGTTCAAAGATAAGTTCAAACATAAGTTCAAAGATAAGTTCAATCATAAGTTCAAAGGTAAGTTCAAACATAAGTTCTAGAACAAGTTCAAAGACAAGTTCTAGAATAAGTTCAAAGCCAAGTTCGAACTTAATGGTGGACAAGTTCGTGGGTTTGGGCCTTCACGAACTTTTCTGGGCCAAGTTCGAATTTGAGGGTTATAATTAAGGGTTAGTCAGTTATGATTAACAATCTTTGGCAGAAATTCGTGTCTGAGGCGATTACAAACTTGGGAACGATTAGCAAAGAGTTTTGGAGAGATTCACGTGTCGGGACGTTCGTCGTTGCGTCTATCATCGTGTTGGTCTCCGTGTTTCGTGTGTGTGATAAATCCGTTAAACCCCTAAAGAGGATTCCGTACTCGTTGGACGGTGTCGCGTCAAGATTGGATCCCTAGGTAGGTGACCTTACAGTGTTACAATATTTGTCTTTTTTTGACGTTCTTTATTAATATTGTATTTTTTCATTTAGAATAAATCTTGATTTTAATTATATATATATATATATATATATATATATATATATATATATATATATATATCTCTACTACTAATAAAGCATTTAGATGCTTACAAGTTTTAATGCACGATGTACAATCTTTTAAAGCTAGATCTTGAATTTTAAGACAAATAGTTTTTAGTGCACAAAGTACAACATATTTATGCAGATTTTTGAATTTTAAGAGAGATACTAACGTACGAAACATAATGTACAATTTATCATAGCATAAATAGATAAATAGATTTGCAGTAAACAAGGGAAAAGCTACCTCGGGAACCATCAGACTCTTCCTCTTCCTGTGCCTCTCACTATCTCTTGCTGGAATTCCCGGTTTCCCACACACACGTTAGGGGCTCTCTTCGACTCTACTTCTGTCGTGATCTTCGCCGAAACAACCAGCACGCTGGAGGCAGCGACCACCCCAAACTCCATTTTTTCTGGCGGTAGTTGAGATCTCGATCTTTAAATCCTGGCAGCCGACAAACACGCAGCAGGTAACTCTCTGTGCTTTCTCTCGATCTCACTCTCTCACCTTCACGCAACTGGGCTTAAGTCATTTGCTGTCACCTCAAACTTGGGCATAAGTTGTTTCGGATCATTATAATTGTAGGGTGGCTTTGATATGATCTGCACTGGAAGGGACAAGATCGAAACCTCTGAGCAGGTATTTTACCTTTATAATTTTCAATGTTGTGATCACAACCTTTCATTTGTTAATGAGGTTGCATTTCTTGCAGTTCCAAGAAGCTCAGGAAATAGTGAAGAAGCTTAATTTGGATAGAGTTGTTGTCATCGGTGGGGATGACTCAAATACAAATGTGTGTCTGCTAGCAGAAAACTTTAGGTATGTTCATCCTTAGGTTTTGAAATTAGTCAAAACATGCTACATCTTCTTGTAAACAATCAGATCTAATTTCATGAGGATTTTATTTGTTGTTATTAATTGGTTGAAGAGCTAACAACTTGAAAACTCGAGTATTTGGATGCCCAAAAACCATTGATGGTGACTTGAAGTGCAAAGAAGTTCCAACAAGTTTTGGGTTTGACACTGCATGCAAGGTAATCCACTCATATGAGGAATTCTACGCCTAAATAAAACTTCACTGCCCCAAGGCACTTTACCTCAATGTTGATTCATCACTTAAAATTATCTGACTTGCAGATATATTCCGAAATGATTGGCAATTTGATGGTTGATGCACGATCCACTGGAAAATATTATCATCGTAAGCTGGCATGTTTCAACCATTTTAGTTTGTTGAAATAGATAAATCATTTTTTTTTTACTATGAGATCTTCCCTGGAAATCACCATTTATGGTATTGTCTACTTGGCACCCACCAGCACATCATCTCCAACTCCATCATTCTCTTTGTGATGATCTGTTGAACGATTTTCGAAACTTGTCCATAAAATTTGAAGGGTTTGAAGAATTTAAATCAGAATTTTGGGATTAAATCGTTTTGGGGAAGCAGAATCTGTTTTCTTCTTCTTTTAATTAATTTTGTCTATATCTTTTTAACAATGCTATGCTTTTTCATGAGTTTATGGACCTTGATTTTTTTGGTAATTGTTTGTTGTTTGAGGGAATTACCACAGGTTTCAGCATTTGAAATTTAAGACTCATATAAATATCACTGGCTTCATCCATCTCCATTAAGGTATTAAACAATTCTTCTTTTTTAATTTTAAATTAAGGGTTTTGCTGATTTTGTTAATCGATTTGGTCTTTTGGTTCTAGAGAGTGCAGCTACATTTGAAAATGATGGTGTTTATTTGGAGAAACTCATTAAAAATCCTATTCACATTGAGTTCCAGGTAATTGTCTTTTGTCACAATGGATTATATATGCTAAGTTCACATTGATCCATAATTTGTTGCATAATCTAAGCATATTTGGTGGCAAGTCCCATGAGTGGGGTTGTTAATGTTGATATTTACATCTGTCTAGGTTGGTAATCATTGGTACAATCAAATAAATTTAAAATTTACTTCGTTTCTCAAACTCTTTTATCAACTATTGTTCTGTTAAAAAATCTCATGCACTTTTTGAATAGACTTGTAGACAACTATTGTTCTCTTCACCCTCCTTTCATCATCTTTACAAAGGAATAGACTGTCCATGTGTTACTATTCCTGAGTTTCTTTTCTTTCCACTTGATGTTTCACTTTTAGAGTCACTAGATCAAAGCTTACTCATCACAGTCATATATAATAGAATGGAATTATTAAATAAAAGCTTTAGTTTTTCCAAACGAAAATGAATAAATGATATTTGAATGGTTGAAATTTGTTAAAAGATGCAAACTATTAAACAGTTATACCCAGTTTACACACTTAATTAGGAGGGCTATGGAAGGTTATTGAAGTTTTTGTTGATTTTCTGCACTTTTCTATTATGATCAAATATCTCATCACATAATAAAGTGTCAGTTTACTAGCATGGGTATTCTTTTAACATCTTTTTGGTTCAAAATCATCAATCAGGTTTTGTAGAAGGTAATCATATTTAATATATTCTATCGTGACCAGGTGCATCTGCCCATCAATCTATGAATTTCAGTAGCATCCATCATTGTGGATTTGTTTCTAAACTGGCAAGATTTAACATTGATAACTATAATATCTAGCTTACCTTTTTTTTTTTTTACCTTGTGATTATTTTAAAGCATGCAATAAATCAAGAACACCCCAAAATTTATTTAAATTTTTCTACTGTTGGTATAAAATTTTATTAAAAGCCATTGTCACATTTGTTATTAGTGTGTAGTCAAAGGAGCTGAAAGGTCCTTTATTGCTCGAGGATCATCACGAGCTCGTCCAGGCACCAGTCCGTATTCAATGTTTTGTTGCATATTTTTAAATGTGTTTGCTGTGGACTGGGTTTTGGATTTTGAGAAAAATGTTGAGATGCTTCTTAGCTCTTATATAAGTAGAATTAGGTCCCATATATGTCATACCTTCATAGGCTTTAATCTCCATAACAACTGACATTAGATTTTCTATGTCCATTTCTACAAGTTTCAATTTGACTTTTTGGATTTAATTCTATTTGTGACTATTTTAAATCATCATATAGATTCAATGTCTTTACTGGGTCATCCTTTATTAGTTAATTCTAGACAACTCGGAAATACATAAAAATTTTCATCAGAACATGATGAAAGTATTGTTCTGTAGAGAATTCTTGAGTTCTTTATTTGATTATAAGTTAAAAGAAGTTTATTGATTTTTTTCTGATTTCATTTCTTCTTTTTCATTTTGCTTCTATGTCGCCCGCTGAATTGGATTTTAGCTTGTGGATTTTATTTTTCATCATGTTTGTTTTTGGCCTACATTTGGTTTGGTGATCAAGTTCATAGACAATCGACATGCAGTACACATTTATTTGTTTAAGTTGATTATTTCGGGTTGTACTTTTTTCATAATACAGACATGTCAACTAAAACAGATTATACAGATGTTGAAAACAGGTTATATTGTTGATATTAGTTGGTGTTGGTGAGTAGCTGAATTGATTGTTCTGTTGATATGCTTTAGACATGGTGCTGTTGGAGTGTGAGGTAACTAAAATGATATTTCTTTTAGTTTTATTGTTTGGAACCATTATTAAACTTAGTTTTAAAGCATTCATGTTGATGTATGAGTTAGTTCTATTGTGTATTTGCAGGTAGTTGATTGGTTATATATATTTCCAAACCCTTCGTGTATTACTGTATATGCAGGTAAGAAATTGGTTATGTTATGAGTTACTCGGTTGGGGAAAAAGGGGAACATACCAGAAATAGTATGCATATTGATTGGTAGTTTCAGGCCAAATAGTATATTGTTTGACCATACCTAAAAGGGCAATGATAACATTTTGCGATGTCAGTTTGGTGCCAATCTGCTTTGTCATAATTGATGTTGGGTGTA
The DNA here is from genome assembly GCA_020465985.1 of Centrapalus pauciflorus. Classification (NCBI taxonomy): domain Eukaryota; kingdom Viridiplantae; phylum Streptophyta; class Magnoliopsida; order Asterales; family Asteraceae; genus Centrapalus; species Centrapalus pauciflorus. Next base: position 22,190 of record JAANYP010004501.1, on the reverse strand, counting down.
ATTTAGTTCATTATGCTTTTAAAGGAGAAGTTTTCAGATTAAAGGGAATTTGAGGTCAATAGAGTATTAAAGTGACCCACCAAGTTCATATAAAATCTAAATAACTTTTTAAATACCTTCTCTCAAATTATTACAGTCGCAGTGCAATCATATTTACTTTTACGTCAATCTGTGAATCTAGAAAGCATATATTATGAACAAGGTAACTTGGAGATGGTCATTAATCACTATAAATAGGCAATTGCCCGTGATACTGGATTTTTGGAGGCATATCACAATCTTGTGAGTTTATTTTCTGCTCTAATATTTATATCTTCTTATTTATTGATCTAAGAATGACCACATCTCTTTTAAACCTGGTTATAAATCTCTCTTTATAACGGCCAACCATCATGCAATAGGTAAGTCTCTCGATCTCACTACCGTAGCATATGAATTATGGTTAGAACGTATGAAGTTATATGATACCTTCTGGAAACCCTCGTAAGTTCCACCAAATAGATAGAGATTGAGATACATGTTTAATATCAGTGTTCCAATATTGAACATATGACAATAAAAGAGGGTAGCCTTTATTTATATCTTATTCTTTAACAGGTGGTTCATGTTGGTGTCATTTTAATTTGGGTATTAAGAACTTCTCAAGAGGGAATTCAAAAATTAAAATTCTTAAGTTATTTGCTGTTATTTTACTTTTTCCTACAAAAGTTAACTTGTTTATTTTACTATTTGATAGTTTGTAATGGATGTTTATAAGTTTATTATGATGAGATCATTCATGTATCATTCTCTTCCTCCTAGCACCTGTTGGTCTCGTTTAGTATTTTGTGCATTATTTTTTGTTCTACTTTTAGTTGGCTTTCATCAATATTGTTTGGATATGTATTTTTGTTGGAATTTCGTGCTTTTAGTAATATATTTGTGTAATATAGTATATGTCAACATTTGAACATTTGAGAATGATTAGATTGATATAAAAGTAAGAAGGGAGTATTCAAAGATTTCGGGATGCAGCAGATTACTATATTAGGCCTCTTCTAACTAAGGTACTTGCACTTTCATTGCCTGTTTCATTTGTTACCGTGTTTCGGTTACAAACTAATGTTTACTCATGGCACATGTAGGGAGTCCCTTCACTGTTCTCTGACCTTTCTCTTTTATATGATCATCCTGGAAAGGTTTGTCCATGCTACTGCATATGGAATTTTTAGAATTGTCCAGTATGACTGATAAATCTTGACCTTTATTCTATAGGCTGATATCTGGTTATTTTGAGTTTTCAGACATATCATTGGTAAACAAATGTGAAGCTAGAGTACCTGACTACTCCTAGGTTCTTGCTATGAAATAATACATCTGAGAAAAATGCCATTGATAGACCCACCATATGGTGTACTGTTTTTACTTTCTATAGTTAGTTTGACTGCATTTGAACAAACAATCTCAACTGCAAATCCTTCATCATTGATAGTGCTCCTGCAGTCCTGTATGATGATTATCCTTGATTTTCTCCTTGCTAAATGATAGATCCATGTCTGCCATTATTTGGTGTTCTTGTATGAGGGCATGATCTGTTGTTGAACTTTTATATTCCTTAACATATTTAATTTGCTTAGTTTTTTAAAAATGTTTCACAATTGTCATGCAGATGCAGTGCCTTGTATGTGTTTATGTTAATGTAATAGAATATGCCCATTATCGATGATCATAAATTGGATCTTTTGGGTGAAATATGTAGCTTATTTCAAGTCTGAGATAAAATCGTATAATCTCAACTCAATGTGATGACATGTAGCATCAAGCTCACCAATATATTTGACTTATGTCACTTCTATTTATTTTTCTAGATCATCACAATCTAAACTTACAAATTTTCTTCTAACAAATTGATGCATATTTGTCTGCTATTATATAATGCATTTAGCATAAGGTCTTAAAAGCAATTTTTTTTGCATAAAGTACAAGTTTTTAATGCATGCCTGAATTTTAAGAACAACATTTTACTAAAGCTTAATGTTCAAATTATTAATGCATAGAATTTCGAATTTCAAACTCAACCTTTCAAAAGTTTTATTCAGGCTTGCACCGATGAAAACCCCATCGACCGCCTAATCGAATCTACTACTTAATGCTTGTAAATGATTTGCTTGGAGATGCTCCTCTCAAAATGCCGCCGTTAAGCCGCTCTTGCCTAACCTCACAATCAAGGTATACTGACAATTTTATATTTGGATTAGTTTCTAATTCGATCTACTTGTGACCTGCTATGCTTAATGGCGATGTTTATTTATCTCATTTGATTTACTTGTTATTTGAATGGATATGGATGCTAAATTTATCGTTTATTGTGTTGTTTTTGAAGGCTTTTGTGAAAGCCCAGAAGTCCAGATTCTACTTTTCTTGAAAGTTTCAACATCATTTTGGGTTTAGGGTTCATCTGGAAAGTTTCAACACCATATTCTACCTTGTTACTTCACTTCGATGTTTTATTTGGTTTTCGATATTCATTTTGGGGCCATTTTGAATTTTGTTACATTTTTGAAAGTTTTAACATTATTGTATCACATTAGCTTGAATTTTATGGATGACATGTATGCAAGTAATGATGTGCTCATAAACGAACATGATACCAAATGGATATTTTTATTTGCCGCCGCCGCTTTGCGCGGGTACCGTACTAGTATATATATATATATATATATATATATATATAAAATTAAATTGATATAATATTATATTTTTTGTTTTATATATATATTGTTTGAAGTGTTAGATATTGTGTGCCAAGATAATGTTATCATTACAGTATGACTAATTTCGTAAGACACTCAAGAGTCACACAAATAAGCACAACTAAGAATATTGATTAAATGAACAAATAATAATATTAGATTTTATTATTGGAACTCAATTGATATTAGATTTCAATATATGTGAATAAATTGATTATTGGATAATTAATTTGATATGTGGTAATTTAATTGTAATAAGAAGTATTAGAAGGACTTAAACTATCATTAGATGATATTAATAATAGTCCATATTTTATGGAGCTACTATTTGATAATAATTATAAAATAAATATGCATCTTTATTTATGGATAATACATAAGTTGTTAATGGTTAAATTGTAACATCCTCATAATTAAGGTAATAATTTAATTAATTAAATTGCCAAAAAGAATTATATTCAATTTTTTAATTATAATTATTATGGGAATTATTAGCCACAAGCTTCTCCCATATGTACTATAGGCTTCGGACCTTGTAAAATTGGCAACCCATACAAATATGTACAAGACCCAAAGCCTTATGTACAAGTGGTTTATGCATAGGTGAGGGTTAGTAAGAATGAAAATGTGAAGAATAACAAGTCTAGTGGCTAAAGTTGGAGGAATAAGACTAAGGGGGTGTTGTGTAAAATTTGTGACCATTAGAGATCAAATTGATACCCAATCGTGACCTCCCACTTCACTCTTCCCTCTCTCAAAGATTTTGCACATTTAGAAGAGCAAAGAAAGCTAGGGCTTGAGCTATCTTGTGACATTTGGCTAAGAGTTTGAAGATTTCTTATTGAATCACATAGAGCAAACCCTAGGTAACATCATCTTTATGTTTTGAATTGTATGGTGTGGGCGTTCATCTTCATATCCTTTCTAATCTAGCAATACCTAGGATGAAATGATGGTGAACCCAAAATATGACGGTTCAAAGATGTCTAATGATAAATGACCAAGTGTTAGTGTGAATCCTGAAGATATAACCACAAGAAGCACGTGAGATTCATGAACTTCATTTTGCGTTTGAGTTAGGTTAAACAAGGAAATGAGATGATGAATTTGGTGGATATATTCTTGTGTAAGTGTTAAAGTATGTCTATATATGGTTGTTGTTGGGAAATAATCTAAGTATGTCAAGCTGTTAGTTAGATTTCTCAAGCTGTTAGTAGTATTTTTGTGTAATTACAAAGTTCGAGCTGCCAGTTCAACAAACTCAAGCTGCTAGTTCAAAAGTTCAAGCTGCCAGAGTTGAAAGTTCAAGCTGCTCAACAGATTGATAACAGAAGTTGCTGAAATTCAGGAAGTGATATATATTTCAAGATTTGAAGTTCTTCCAAGCATATCTACTACCAGTGAAATCATAGTCCGTCAAGGAAACAAATCAGAAGTCTATAAATATAGATAGACTAGGTCTTTCTATTGTGAATCGTGGTGCTTAAGTTTTTCATTATTGTAATTGCTTTTTGATAAGTTTCTCAAGCCTCTAAGGTTGTAAAACCCTAAGAACAATCTGTGTTCTTCGTCTAATCAAAACAGATTAGAGCTGATTATAATCGGAGATTTTTGTCAACATAAAGGTTTTGATATTGGTTATGTTTATTTGAATATCTGTTCCTTATTGATCTGAAAGTTTCCTTAAAACAGATAAGTTTTATTCCGTAAACTTCTTAAATTGGACTTACATTCAAAACAAGGTTATTGGTTTAAACTCTGATCTATTAAAACCAGTTAATCTGAGGTGATTTTGATCCTGACAAGTGGTATCAGAGCCACCGGTTTTTATTTGTTATTCTTTGTTTCCAAAGTCAGAAACTTTCTCCGTTTAAAATTTTGTTTTTCTGCAAAGGAGTTTGAAAATAGCAGTAGTGGATCTGGGCAAGGACTCAAAGTGCCTATGCTCAAACCCACTGAGTTGGAGATATGGAAACTCAGGATTCAACAGCATATTCAATTCATTGACTATGCCCTATGGGAAGCTGTTGAAAATCCTCCTGCAGTTGGACTGAACTAGATGCTGAGGGCAAACAAAAAAGAACGTCTCCAAAAACTGAGATTGAAAGAAAGGCTAGAATGAATGAAGTCAAAGCTCTTACTCTTTTACAAATAGCCATTCCTAATGCTTATCAACATCAGTTTAAAAATTTCTATACTGCTCATTCTCTCTGGCTTGCTTTAGATGCTGGCAATGCTAGGATCAAAAGGAACCAAAAGGATCTTTTAAAACAGCAGTATGAAAACTTTTCTGGTGGCAAGAATGAAAACAGTACTCAAATTTTTGATTGGTTTAATAAGCTGATAGGTGAGTTGGAGAGTGCTAAGGTCAGCCTGGATCAAGATGAAGTAAATAGAAAATTCCTCAGATCGCTTGGTGAAGAATGGACAGTTTATGCTGCCCAATGGAGAACCAAAGACACTCTAGATGAAATAGAGTTGGGTGACCTCTACAACAGCGTGAGAGTGTTTGAATCGGAAATTGAAAATAAAAATTGTTCTGACTGATAAATCAAACTGATAAATCTTCAGATAATGCTATGCTGTCATCAGCATTAACTGATAAATCAAACTGTTGTGACTCTTTTTTAGGTGCTAATGGTAACTCTTCTGAAGTTCACTATGAAGCATTTGTTTCAAGTGATGGACTTTTTGCTCTTAATGTTGAAGATCTGGAACAAATCCATCCAGATGATTTAGAAGAGATGGACTTAAAGTGGCAACATGCTATGTTGACTATGAGGGCCAAAAGATTTCTGAAAAGGACTGGCAGACCAAACTTTCAAGCCACAACAGAAGGCAAGCCAGCATTTGACAAATCAAAGGTTGAGTGCTTCGAATGCCACAAACTTGGGCATTTTGCTAGAGAGTGCAGATCACAAGGTCAGCAGCCACGAAGACCCCAGCAAACCAGTCAAACATCATCTTCACAAGCTCTTGTCTCTCAAGAAGACAATGTGTTTGACTGGAGTGGCCAGACAAAATAGGAGTTTCAGAATCAAGCTCTTTTGGCAGAAACTACAACTATCACTTCCACTGAACTACCATCTGAGGTAAATGCTAAACTCTGCTCTCAAACATGAAAAAAATGGTTAAAAAGTACAGAGATCATAATGAGAGCATGTGCAAAACTCTAGCTAGGATGGAAGAGAGGAGATATGAGTATATGCAGGTAATAGAGGATCTTGAAAAACAGATCAATGACAATAAGGATAATGAAATTCAGATGGGACATGATAGAACATATCATGAGTGGGAGAAAAAGGAACTAAATGAGAAAATAGAGACCTAAATAAGAAATTAGATGAGGCTGAACAGAAGGTGTTAGAAGCTAACAAGAAAGTAGAATCAATAAATATAGATTTGGGCAGCTTCAAGCTGGCAAATCAAAAGCTAGAACACCTAATGGAAGTCCAATTTAAAGATAGGGTAAAATCTCAACTAAATCCCAAGGAAGGAATAGGATATAATGCTACTGCACCTCCATACAACAATAAATACGTTCATCCTATGAGTGAAGTTGCTGATAGGCTTGTGAATGAACCATTAGATGAGAAAATGAAAACTGTAGATCCTATCCTTGAGGATAAGCCTGAACCTAAAGAAGAATTGGTTTCCAATGAAGGCTATAAGAGTAAGGAAGCTGAGAGTGACTCCAAAATCATGAGTGCACCTATAGGACCTCCCGTTTCCAACTCTATCAGAACCAACAGTCTGAAAGGAAAAGAGAAGATGAGTGAATGCAATCATGCTCCACATGTTATTGTATCTTCTAACTGTCATATTACATCTTCTTCCAAAATAACTAGAAAGGGTAAAAATGTTCTAGTATGCACATGCCGAAAGCATGGTGTCCAAATGTTTCCCACACAGCAGCAGGTAAGGGGAAATCAAAGGAAAAAGAACCAGTTATGGTCACACAAAACTGATTCCCCTATCAAAACAATCAAAAGATGTTTCCACTGTGGCAGGCTAAACCATTTGGCTAGGAATTGTTTATATAAACCACCTGTTGCACAACAGCCTGTGTTTCAAAAACATGCCATTGCTCAAAATTCAAAAGTTCAAAAGGCCTCAAAACCTGTCACCCCAGTTCCAAAGAAGACAGTTGATCACAGGTTCTTAAAAGTCAACAAATGGCAGCCTGTACACCAAAAACAAGTTTTAGTAAAATCTAAATCAACCATGAAAAAGGTGTGGTGTATTAAAGGCAAAAACACAGATCAAACTGCTAATGCAAAGGTTGAAACTGTTAAGTCAAAAGTTGGAACTGGTAGTGCAAATTCTGAAACTGATGGCACTCAACATCCAGTTCCAACTGCTAAGTCAAAAACTGGAACTAGTAGTGGAACATCTGAGACTGTTAAAGAAAAGGATGGAAAGAACACCTGGATACCTCATGTCATAACTAAATACTCCTCACAAAGTCCACCAGTGGATCTCACTAAGTTTAAAAAGACACAAACAATATTTAGTTATGTCAATGCACAAGGACAACCCAAAACCAATTTGGTTTGGGTTTACTCCACTACTAACTAAGCTTTTTTTTTGTGCAGGTTAACCACAGGAACCAACATAAGACAAGATGGTATATGGACAGTGGATGCTCTAGGCACATGACAGGCAACTCTGAATGCTTGTCAAATTTCAAAAGCTTTGAAGGAGGGTTTGTTGCATTTGAAGGAAATTCCAAAGGAGGTACGGTAACAGGTAAGGGTATCGTCAAAGCAAGCAATATGATATTCAATGATGTTTTGTATGTTGAACAACTGAAGTATAATTTGTTAAGTGTGTCTCAAGTTTGTGACAAACAAAACAATGTTTTGTTCACAGACTCTAAATGCATTGTCCTTTCAAAAGATTTTGAAATACCTGAAAATCTTGTCTTACTCAGAAGACCAAGAAACGACAATGTCTACTGTTTGGACACAGAACTTCTATCCAAATCGAAAACTTTAAGCTGTCTAATATCCAAAGCATCATCAAATGAGTCTGCTCTTTGGCACAGAAGGATGTGTCACATAAACTTCAAATCCATGAATGTTTTAGTCAAAAAAAACTTGGTAAGAGGTTTACCACAGAAGGAGTTCATATGTGATGATCATTGTGTGGCTTGTCTCAAAGGCAAGCAACACAAAACTTCTAATAAGGCCAAGGAAGTAAATTCAATCTCATCTGCTCTTCATCTTATTCATATGGATCTTTCTGGTCCAACATCTATTTTGAGCTTGAATAAAAGAGCCTACTATTTAGTTATTAATGATGATTTGACCAGGTTTACATGGGTTTATTTTCCTAGGACTAAGGATGAAACTGCTGAGTTGGTCAAATCCTTTATTCTAAAAATTGAAAACCAATCTAACTTAAAAGTTAAGGTGATCAGGTTAGCCAAGGCAGTTTAGTGCACCTAGAACTCCACAGCAAAATGGTGTAGCTGAAAGGAAGAATAGAATACTAATAGAGGCTGCTAGAACCATGCTAACTGATTCCAAATTGCCAATGACCTTCTGGGCAGAGGCAGTATATACAGCATGTTATGTTCTAAATAGGGTTCAAGTTGTTCAGTCACAAGGGAAAACTCCCTATGAGTTATTCCATCACAGGATTCCCTTAGTAGCCTCTCTAAAACCTTTTGGCTGTTCATGCACTATCCTCCATACTAAAACTCACTTAGGTAAGTTTAAAAGTAAAGCTAAAGAAGGATTCTTTGTAGGATACTCTATTCAAAGCAAAGCCTATAGGGTATATAACAGTGTGTCTAAAACCATTGAAGAAAGTGACAATGTTGAGTTTAATGAAAACACTGCAAATGTCAAAGGCACTGGTCCTGAATGGTTGTTTGATTTAGATTCACTAATAAATTCTCTGAGCATTGTTGAGTATTCTGTAGGAGCTATTGGAAACAGTGTTGAAACTGCCAGTACAAATTCTCATGCTGGTAACACAAACATTCAAGCTGTTGGCACAAAGTTTCCAACTGTTGAAGCATCTAATTAATGGGATGACTATACTGTACTACCACTTCTCTCTTGTGTACCACCTGAGGTCCAAATTGACCAACAAGACATACTACAGAGTTTGAAGCGCCAATCCCACATCTTGAAAGGGAAACAGTTCCATCTCCAGATCAGACTGTTACTGAAGCAGAATCATCAAGTGGTGCAAAAGGTGATGATACAAATATGGGGAGCTCATTTCAGACAGAAAGTGAACCTACACTCAGGGTTCACAATTTCATCCTCTTAACCAGATCATGGGAGATCCACGCACTCGTGTGCAAACAAGGACAATGATTCACAAGGAATCAACTGCAACTGAATCAGTAGTCCCTGAATTCAGTCTAGCTGCCTTTGAACATGCATGCTTCATGTCACAATTAGAACCAAAGAAGGCTTATGAAGAACTGAAGGATCCATCTTGGATTGAGGCAATGCAAGAAGAACTTTTGCAATTCAAGATTCAGAATGTGTGGACACTAGTTGACTTGCCTAAAGGGAAGAGCTCAAGGATACACTCAATAAGAAGGAATAGACTATGATGATGTCTTTGCCCTAGTAGCAAGGATAGAAGCCATCAGACTGTTCCTAGCCTATGCCAGTTACAAAGGATTCAAGGTGTACCAAATGGATGTGAAATCTGCATTTCTATATTGTACAATTGAAGAAGAAGTTTATGTGTGTCAACCCCCTGCATTTGAAGACTATAAGTATCCATACAGAGTCTACAAGTTAGACAAAGCACTCTATGGGCTTCACCAAGCTCCAAGAGCATGGTATGACACTTTGTCTTGATATCTAGTACAGAATGGATTCAAGAGAGGTACTCTGGACAAAACACTATTCACAAAGTCCATCAAATTAGCGATTCTTCTTGTTCAAATCTATGTTGATGACATCATCTTTGGATAAACAAATGACATTATGTGCAAGGAATTTGAGACTTTGATGCACAAAAAGTTTCAAATGAGTTCAATGGGGGAACTAACTTTCTTTCTAGGATTGCAGGTCAAGCAGAAACCTACTGGACTTTTCATAGGTGAATCAAAGTACGTGAATGATATCCTGGAAAAGTTTAGATACAAGGACACCAAGGTCGCCAGCACACCAACGGACACTCATAAACAGCTTGATGCAGATCAAGAAGGAGTGGATGTGGGTATTCATTTGTACAGATCCTTGATAAGTTCACTAATGTATCTTACATCTTCTAGACCTGATATAATGTTTGTTGTTTGTGTTTGTGCCAGGTTTCAATGTGCTCGAAAGGATTCACATCTGTTTGCTGTTAAGAGAATCTTTAGATATCTCAAAGGTCAACCAAAATTGGGACTATGGTATCCTAAGGACTCTCCACTTGAACTAACAGCTTACTCTGACAGTGACTATGGAGGTTGCAACATAGACAGAAAATCCATAAACTGTGGATGTCAATATCTAGGAGCAAGACTAGTCTATTGGTAGTGCAAAAAGCAAACAACTGTCTCCACTTCATCCACTGAGGCAGAATATGTTGCAGCTGCCAGCTGTTGTTCCCAAGTGATGTGGATATTGAACCAACTAAGAGACTATGGTATGAACTTTCTATCTACTCCTATTTACATTGACAATTCAAGTGCAATCAGCATTGTACAAAATCCAGTGAAATTTCACAAAACCAAGCACATAGACATTAGATTCCATTTTATAAGGGACTAGAATGAAAAGAAATTAATCCAAGTTACCAAAATTAATATAGATGATCAGTTAGCTGATCTGTTTACAAAGCCCTTTGCTGTAGGAAGGTTCACCTTTCTGGTATCAAACATTGGTATGGTAATATGGATTAATTAGTCTTTCATTACTTCCCCTTATTTTATGACAAAAACACTTACTGAATGTGCTTAGTTAATGGGGAGACACTGTTTCATTAAGTTGTTGTTCAAATAACAACTAACAGCTTGAAAAATATTCTCAAGCTGCTAGTTCATTTTCTCGAACTGTTAGTTGTTTCACTTGGTCTGTCAAGTGTGCAGGGCATTTCAGTCATTACTAAGGAGATTGTGCGCGGGCTAGATATTTTTGAAAAGTCGAACCCTTAAAAGTCCCAGTTTCGTTTGATTGCAACTATCAGTTGCAAAATATCTTCCACAATCTTTTCACTTTCTCTCTCTGTGCGATTCTCACATAATCGTTCAAAACCGTAAATCCTCGCCTTTGTGATCATCAATGGAGTTTGTTAAAGAACACAATTGCCTACCCTACTCTCTCAAACACGCTGAACTACAGCCTTTCCATGAAATGATGGATTTCCTACGTGGTTCTCATATTCATTATGCTCTAACTGTCAATCCCACTATATACGTCTCTCATATAGAGCAGTTTTGGAAATCAGCCACTGTAAATATCCATGAGGGAATCACTTCTTTTGCATCCACCATTGATGGTAATCCCATTATCATCACCGAGGAGACCATACGACAACATCTGCATCTGCAAGATGCCACAGGTATATCTGATCTCTCACTTACTGCTTTACAGGAAGGTCTTTTTGAAATAGGGTATAGGGGCCCAACAGATTCTTTTACCTTCTATAAAGTACATTTTGGTCCTAAATGTAAGTATCTTGTACGTAATATTCAACAGTTCTTAAGCCCTAAAAGGACTGGTTGGTCTGAATTTTCTTCTAATATTGCCACTGCTCTAGTGTGCTTATCCACAGGCCAACAGTTCAATTTTCCAAACATAATTTTTCAAGGAATGTTAAGGCACCATGCCTTAAATAATGGGAAATTTTTATGTATCCACGGTTTTTGGCAGAAATAATTACAAAATCTTTCAATTCTTTTAAAGTACATAAAAGGATACATGTTTCCCATAGGCACTCTTTACCTACTATAAAAAGACTTTTAAAACCAAGTGCCAATTTTCACAGTGTTGATGTCCGTTTGCCTCATGCAATGCAGGATGTCTATCCAAGAAACAGAGGAGAGGATCCTGAGCAGGCTCAGCCAAGTATTACTGCTTCACCCCCAGGATCCCAACCCACTCCTCATGATACAAATATTTTCTTTGCTCCTTCTACTATACATACCTTCCCAGCCCCATCACTAAAAATATATAAAAGCCAAAGGGCTGTAGGGGCTCCTTCCTCCTTAGTGCAATCCCCAGAGCCAAATACTTCTGTGCAATAGGACACTCTTGCACATAATATTGACAGGGAACCCATTGAGGACACTCCCACCCTCAATTTGGAGGTGAACATCCCATCTGAGGATGTTCATATGGGCTTTGTGGCTGGTGCTACTGATGTCTCTACACAAGGGGCACAGTACAGTACCAACATCACTAAGACCACACCCATGGCAACAGAGGGTGTGCAAGCACCTTCTAGAAGTCCCCAGTACCAAGAACAAAGGGGCCCAGCTGTTTCTACTTCTGGAATTGATGCCAGTGATAGATCTCAAATCCCACTATCATTTGAAGATCTTGAGGCTAGTCTGCAACTTATGGCATTAACGGATCAGCAACTGAAACCTATTGTAGCCATTTTGGAACATTACAAGTCCATAATTGTTGCACAGAGTTCACAAAGCACTGCTCTACAACAACTCACAACAGTCCAACAACAAAAACTTACCCAGTTTCAGCTTGGGTTGAAGTTATATGGAAAAAAGATTGTGCAGCTTGAGAAGATGGTTCAAACCCTACTACCAAAGGTTTTTGGTCCCCATAATCAAGCCAATGCATCCAAAAAGGAGGAGAATCAGTAGATCCCACTTCCAATCCAAACAGTTTCAACTTCACCAAGAGCAGCTTCAGTTTCTAGGCTAACAGTCCCAACAGCTTCTCAAGCTGTTAGTCTAGATGCTCATGCTATTCCCATTAAGCCAAGTGGAGTATTCATCAGAGAAGGTACTCAAGCATCTGCCCCAGCAGTCCAAGCCACAGTAACAGCTTCAGCAGCAACCACAAACAAGGGAAAGGGCATTCTGATTGAGCCTCTAAAGATTAAATATATTTCAAAAGAAGCCCAAGTTGCTCATGATGCTAAATTAGCCAGATGATTGGCAGAAGAACAAAATCAGATCTTAGACCAGCAAACCCAGGAACCAATGGGAGATGATGAAACTCTAGGAGATTATCTGAGAGGGTTTATGGTCAAAGAAAGCCAGAAGAAAAGGAAAAGGCCAACAGGGCCTTCAAAGGCAGAACACAAAAGATTTTTGATCAATTTCTCTACAACAGCTGGTGTGTCTAAGGTTATAGCTCAATCATGGTCAACAGAGAAGCTTCAGGCTTTATATGACAGGAAAAAAGAAAAAGAAAAGCCTCCAAAACCTCCAAACAAGTCCAAGATCCCCAAGACCTCCCTCAAACTGTTGATGATGCTCCCCAATCAGAAACTATCCAGCAAGCAAAGTTTGATCAAGTAAAGAGAGTTTTGTTTGAACAACAGTTGCAAAAGGTTATGGAGATAGAAAAATCTCTTGATCAGCATGACTTCTCTAAACCTTCAATTACTTACTGGTATGCCAAGTCAATGGATGACATTGATCTGGTATATCATTTTGTAATCAAAAGAGAAGTTGGTCAAGATGAAGAGTACAAAAGCCTGTTTCAATTTGTCCAAAAGCTGACTAGAGATGAGGTAACCCAAATGCACAATATTGGGACGGCTAGCCACTCTTGGTCACCAATAGTATGGGTTCAGAATAACCTAAAGGACCTTAAAAGCATTTTTGATCCAGAATCCACCAAAGTGGATATAGAAGCTGCCAAGGAAATGAAGATTGTACAGGTTGATTTATATGTTAAATCTATGACATATAGACTCAAGCTTGCAGACAGATCCAGCAGATTCTACAGTTTTGAATTCCTTGATTTGCCAAAAGAATGGCTACTCCAAATGAGCTAAATAGAGATTGAATGTGATAAAGAGGAGTTGAAACTAGAGTTCATGAAAGCTATAAGGCAGAAACTTTCACAGTTGTAAGTTTTTGGATGCCTTAGTTTGTATATAACAGTTTTACTTTGTTTTATTTCCTTATTTGTATAGAAACTTAAAGTCTTTTGTAAAGAATTTAAGTTAGGGGAGATTGTTGGGAAATAATCTAAGTATGTCAAGTTGTTAGTAAGATTTCTCAAGCTGTTAGTAGTATTTCTATGTAATTACAAAGTTCGAGCTGCCAGTTCAACAAACTCAAGCTGCTAGTTCAAAAGTTCAAGCTGCCAGAGTTAGAAGTTCAAGCTGCTCAACAGATTGATAACAGAAAGTGCTGAAATTCAGGAAGTGATATATATTTCAAGATTTGAAGATCTTCCAAGCATATCTACTACCAGAGAAATCATAGTCCGTCAAGGAAACAAATCATAAGGCTATAAATATAGATAGACTAGGTATTTATATTGTGAATCGTGGTGCTTAAGTTTTTCATTATTGTAATTGCATTTTGATAAGTTTCTCAAGCCTCTAAGGTTGTAAAACCCCAAGAAAAATCTGTGTTATTCGTCTAATCAAAACAGATTAGAGGTGATTATAATCGGAGATTTTTGTCAATATAAAGGTTTTGATATTGGTTATGTTTATTTGCATATCTATTCTTTATTGTTCTGAAAGTTTTCTTAAAACAGTTAAGTGTTATTCCGCAAACTTCTTGATTGGACTTTGATTCAAAACAAGGTTATTAGTTTAAACTCTGATCTATTAAAACTAGTTAATCTTAGGTGATTTGGATCCTGACAGTTGTCCTAATGAAACAAAGCATAAAATATATGTATATATGTGTTTAAAGAGGTTGTAAATGGGTTTGTGGAGTAAGGGCTTCATGCAGGTAGCAAAAACAAAGGCAGAAAGTGCAGAATTGGAGGTGACTCTGCGATTCCCTCCTCTGACTCGTCGAGTCAAAACTCTATAGAATGGAAAATTAATTTCAGACTCATATGGCTTGTCGACTCGCTTTCTTGCATTGTCGAGTCGCACCCCTGTAAACTTGAAACACATGTTTTAAGCTTTGTAATGATAGTATAACGTTATATAATCATCATATACTTATATAACACATAAATTAACATCATAGACGACCTAAAAGACTATAAGAACAACTGAAAAGTCCAACGGTGTCGATAAAATTCGAAAACTTAAACCGAAAACACTTTAACATTTCAATTGGCTTCCAGACCTTATGATATGGTATAATAAACTCATATATACTTTGAATATCAATATTTGATAGCTTTGGACCTAAAAGGAGTATCGGTAGCTGAATTGGCAACCTAAGGGTGATAAGCAAGGAAAGAGGCCTTTGGCGGCTATTGCTACTTAAAGGCTATATACTACCTATTGTTGTGAGTTCTAGTATTGATGTGTGTGGTGCATACATCACTAGTACACAATGGACTTATGGTCACGGTTTTCTCTAGTTTACCTTGCCATAATTTTGCTTATTCTGTGACTAAAGGATCATAAATGAAGTTGTAATATTAGTTTAGTCACATTTTAGCTCTATAATTGTGTCCATAAAAAATGACATTCATACATGTAGTCAAGGTTGAACATAAGAATCATGACAACTACGAGCCGCTGTTAAACAATGTGACACAATTTGACCATTTGTCACGGTTTTTCATTAGTTACTTGTATTAGTGTCGTGATGGAAATTAATTGTAGTAATAAATATGTAGATGTTCATGGAAATTCCTTTGTGTGACCAAAAGAGACACACTGTGGAATTAGCCACTTGAATAAACTGTAACAAAAAGCTAACCCAAAGGCTAGACTTTATTAGTCACAAATGATTAAAGAATAAATTTATGACTATAAGTATTTTGTAGTCACAATCTGTGACTATAAGTGTATTATGGTCATGGCTTAATTTCTTATGATTGTGTGGAACTAATTATTATATGATTAAATAAAATCTGTGACTGTAAGTGTTTTGTTGTCCCAATAAATTCAAGCATAAACAATAATAATGAACAAGATGAAATAAATATTAAGAAAGCCAAATGATTAGAAAAACCTTCAAAGATGAACAATGATGAACAAAGATTTTCTCTCTACCAAGCAAGATGGCTACACTCTCCTTTCACCTTGAGCTACCTTGAGTTACACACACAAAACCCTAGCAGACCTTTAAATACTAAAACCCCAACAGGCCAAAGCCCATGGAGTCAACTAATAAGCCTTTACAAAATATGAACATAAATAATAAATTATTACATAATGAACCCTAGACTTGATTACAATAAAATAAGTCTAAAAATCTCCCCATTTGTGATCAAGTCTGGATCCTTCAAGATAAGCTTTATCTTCAAATGGACAATCTCTCCTTTTGATGATCTATACTTTAGACTTTGATATCTTCCAGGTTCATCTTTAAGCTTTAACTTGGAACACGTGAAGCTTTGAAACTATTGAAACTCTTGAAACTTTAATTTGATGTCTCTCTCCCCTAGATTCTTTAACCGAACATGAAATCCTTCATATTAGCTTTGCTCCCCCTGAATATCTTAATATTTATCATAATGTGTATACCCGCTTTTTATCATCACAAAATGAAACAAATATTAAAGGAATTCAACATTCCTTCCCATCTTTAATGGAATTACAGTTTCTTAAAAAGATAGCTTTCAATGGAATGTTTTATAAAAATCAAGTTGTTCATTTTTGTAAATCAATGCTTTAAACACTAAATTTAAATCGAATTCAATAAAAATCCATCCTGTGAACCAAACGCCCCCTTAGAGTAAGCACCACTATAGTTATTCCAGCTTTGTCACAATAGACAAGTCACACATACATGACTCGATAAGTGTCCTAAGAGGTGTATAATCAGTAGGATCTAGACACAATGTGCAATCATGAAATTCGGACACCGGAGCGGATGTTTTCCTATTTTAATATCAATTACCTCTAAATGAGAAATCGGTAGCATATGAGTTGATCTCCGTGAGAAATGAAACAGTAGCTTTTTGAGAAGCAACTGAGTAGCTAGGTGGGGTTCTGTGCTTGCATCACTGGGTCTATGACGTCTTCTTCAATACCAAATCTTAACGAATAAAATTCGATAGCAAATGTAAGAAACCCAGCAAATGTTGGGTATGATAGGATTTTTTTTCTTTTAATCCTTTCTCTACACTCAAGCTCTCAATATCATTTTTCAACTATTTCTCCCTCTGACTCACTTTTATCATAATGATTTGGTGCACCCCATCTCCTTTCATTAATACCCCTCTTATTTAAATTTTACCTCTACTCGACCCGATCAGCACCCCACTGTGTTTTATCTTTCTCAACTAGATCTAGAAGATCCTCACATCTCATCTATTAGAAGAATTACTTCTTGGGCAAATCATCCGGTTTTGGGTAGACCATAGGAGTGATATATATACCTATACGCTCATATGGTGCACTAGAGTCAGCAGATGTTATTCAAGACGATGAACTTTGAGTTCTGGGAATTGCAGCTAGCATAGAATGCTTTGAAAAACTGCTTTCACATTATGGGCATGAACTTAGTGAAATGAATCAGAAAGGAATGGAGACAAGTGAATGAATCATAAGAAATCAGAATTAGTTAATTCAGAATCAACGAATATTCAGATATGAAAGAATTCAGTTGTGAATGAAGATTAAGAGAAACGAGAATAACTCAGAGAATAGAGATCTTGAGATCTGATCAGTCAGAAGGAATCAGAATAAGAGAATAAGAATGAATGAAGGTATTCTGATTTGCATGAAGAATAGATAAGCCTAATCGCTTCTGAATCAAACCAAAAAAAACTATTCCCCCTTAAATGATGGGCGGATTAAGTCCAAAACAGTTTGCATCATTTTGGGTCAACAAAAAGTTTTTTTTAAACTTTTACTAAAAACACTCCCCCTCCAAGTATGCACCAAAAAATGTTTTCCTTAAAAGATGTATACACAATAAAAGTGAAAATGCAAGAAACATTTCTTCGTTAAAGCATAGTTGCAAACTCCGCCTGCAAATAAGGGAAATATCAGTCATCAGAAAATGAAAGCGTGTAGTACAAATGAAATCTATGGTCCCTGATTGGAAGCCATCTCTTTGAAAATCGAGTTCTACTCAGATTTAAGTAGAAGTCATGACATTGATGTCCGGGTTCTATACTGAAGCACACAAAAACCATCATTTTGAAGCACAGGTCCACTAAAATGAATAGGAGCCATTAACCTGCAAACAATCATGTAACTTTTGGTTCCTAATCTGGGTCCAGCCAGGTTAGCTTTGGGTAACCATCTTTTAGTTATTACCTTCTTCTCTGCCTTAGGCGACCATTTCTAGTTTTGTTTCTTTAATACATGCTTAGGTACTCAGCGGAGAGTGAATATGGGACCTTTTTGTTCACACTTGTGATTTTGAAGTTTCACATGCTTATGTCTAGCTTTTGAGACACAACCATTCATTACATTAGAAGAATGACAAGGTTTAGTAGGACGCAAATCAAAAAGATTCTTAAAAGAATATTTGAAAACAGGTTTATGAGACACCGAATCATCACATGATGTAGTCTTTTGATTAACATCTACTACAACTTTGAGAAGAAGAAATGAATGGTAGCGAATCAGTTTGATTCTCAAAATGATTTTTCACATAAGTACATGAACTTGACGAGAAGTCGGAGTCATTACGACTAGAGAACCAGTTATGTCTGTTGTTGGATTTTCCAATCTTTGTGGATTTTGGGAATTCCCTGTACTCTTAATGTAAGAGTATATGAATTCCTTACATCTCTTTTGAAATCAGCTTTAGAAGATTCAACATTGTAAATCTTGATTAGAACTTCCAACTTTTCTTTGTCGTTCTTGATCTCAAGAAGATGTTTCTGTTTAGGAGCATTTGTTTTCTAATCAAAAACTTTTGAGGTCTTTGAAATTTGACTTTCTAAGTCTTTGATTATATCGAGAAGTTTATCTCTTTAACTTTCAAAGAACTTAGAGTCAGCTTTAAAATTCTGTTCACGTATTGAAAACACTCTTCTTGCCTCATCAAATTGGTTTTCTTTTCTAAGAAAATTGACTCTATCCTTATCAAGTAACACATTCACTTCCCTAAGTTCTCTTTCAGCATTCAAGTTGGTTTCTGAAGGCTCGGGTCTTTGGTCGCTTTGGAAAGCATTTAAAATATTATTGTACAACCCTTTGTTATGAATAACTTGAGCTGCATATTCAATTACTTCGCTCTCATACTTCACCACATTCTCAATAAGAGCATCATGGTATTCAGAAGCTTCTTTTTGAGATTGTTTAAAATGCTTTTCTAGAACAACAAATTTGTGTTCTAAAATAGAGGTAGGAACATATGGGTGAGCTACGGGAGCCACCAGTTTAGCCACCGGTTTCTAGATGAATAAATTTCATTCAGTTGCTCATTGGTCATGAAGGTTTAGGTATTCTTTATGTTTTGCCGGTTAAGGTCCTCTTGATTCAAAGCATCTTCAGATAATCTGTGAAAAATAGCTTTGTATCCCACTCTCATGTAATTGAAATCATACAGAGTGGACAATATCATCGACACTTAGAGTGATAAAAACCGATGCCTTCCTTAGAGTGATAAAAACGTGTCTGCTTTGGCTTGTTCATGTGTATGGTTTGATTTGTTTGTCCGCGTTGGAGAAATTTATCATCTACTTCTTTGATACGGACATACAGATCAACTCTTTCCTTTTCAATCATTTTGAATTTTTCTTTTCTATCAATATTCTCATAATGCAACAACTCATGACGGTTTAAAAGATCCATTATCACAGATTTCAATGAATCCTATGTCTCATTTGCCATGGTTAAACAACTTTAATTGAGATTAGTATTCGTATCATCAATCTTAGCTTTTTCCCAAACAAGTTCTATAAACAAATTATGTTCATGCATCCAATTGTCATGAAAAACTTTAGATTGAATTTTTTTGACAACTTTGATTCCCAGTATATTTTTCACTCAAACACAATAATCAAACGATTTGTATTAAGAATATGAAGATTACAAGAGAGAATTTTGACACTCAATCTCTAGGAACTTTCACACACACTAGGGTGGAGGCTCCTTTTTGGCTTTTTTTTAAAACCCTAAGAGAACAATATTATTTATACCTAAGCTTACTTTGGGAGTTTGTCCAAACACTCCCCTCGAAGACTCGGAAATTAAGATTCCCCCCAAAGTAAACTATTCATATTTATAAATTGAACCTAGACTTTTATTAAATTTAATTATACACTATTTTAGGGCTAACAATCTCCCCTTTAGTGTATAATTAAATATTTACAATTAATCGCAATTACACAAGCTTGAATTACAAGAAATAAAGTTTCTAACAATCTCCCCCTTCTTGTAATCAAGGCTTGTATTCTTCTGAAGTCTTGGGCTCTGAACTTTGATCTCTGAAGTTTGAAGAAACTCTGATCTCTGAACTTTGAAGTAACTCTGATTGATCTTCTTCAGATGACTCTCCCCTTAAATCTTTCAGATCGCTGGCTCTCCCGTTGCGTTTAGTAGGTTTTTCAAAATATTGCAACTCTTTTCAGAACATTCTCCCCCTCATGATGATCATGAGAATTATGATCATCATGTAATCACTTCAGCTCTCCCCTTCAAATGAAAAACCTCAATATGTCTTCAAATCTTCTTTCTCTATCGAAGCAAATGATTACAGACTCATAAAGAAAATATTACATTTAAGAACATTACATACACAAAAGTACTTATTTTTCTCATGTTACAATCTCAATCAGTAACTCTCCCCCTCAATAACAGACTACAAACAATTACATCATAAAATTTTCTCTCGCCTTCAGAAATAACAATCTCTCCCTCATTACAAAATTTCCAGGACCAAAAGGATATTACAGTGAAGATCATGGCTTTGCAACCTGAATATAAGAAAATGAAACAAATTCATTTGTAAGTAACATTCCAGTTCCACATAGGAGTTCTGTTTGCACAATAGACTAAGTCTATGTGACCTACGTTCAGCGCTGGCGTGACATTAACACTGGTAGGATTTCCACATATTCAACGTGAAATCCTATATCATGAAAGAATCACTCATATTTGTTCCGGCTTTGTCTCGGTAGATAAGCTGTTTATAGTCACGCAGACTGTAGACTCCATGTGTCCTAAAAGTGTATAACATTAAGCTCTAGACTCAAAGTGCATCAACTGAAGTCAGGGACTGGAGAGGATGTCTTCCTTGTTTCAATATCAACAATATCCAAATGATATGTCAATAGAGTATGTATTATAACTCCGTGTGTATTGAAACAGAAGTCGTTTAAGAGACAACTGAGTAGCTATGGAGGTTAGGTGCATGCGTCACTAGGTCCATGACGTGTTGTTCAATACCTAATTCCAACACATGGAATTTGGTAGCAGATGTAGGAAACCCTGCAGACTGACACGGTGTTGGTAGGATTTATCTTTTCTTTTAATCCTTTCTCACCCTCAGCTCTCGTCATTTTTCAACTGTACTCCCTCCGGCTCACTTTTAGCTCATGATTCACCCCATCTCCTTTCAAAAAACCCTCTCATTTGCATTTTATCTATGCTCGACCCTGCTAGTACCCCGTGGTAACTAAACATCCTCAACTAATTGACCTAAGAACCCTTACTCACATAAACTAAAGTGGTTTGCTCCTTGGGTAGGTCTTCCGGCTCTGGTTTAGACCATAGGAACGATATATATATATATATATATATATATATATATATATATATATATATATATATATATATATATATATATATATATATATATATATATATATATATGCCTAATCACACATATTGGGCATCATCGGAGTCAGCATGATATCTTGAAGGATATAGCAGTTAAGCTCATGGGGTATTCCAGAAGATGGATGAGAGTTGAATGAAATCTTTTGGGAAGTTTGAGAGACTGTATGAGAGAACTTGAATAGAAAGTCTGATATGAGATTTGGAAATGAATCAAACTATCATGAAAGAATTAGCTTGTATGGGAGAAACTTGATGTATGAGAGAATCAGACTATGTGGGAGAAAGCACAATATTTGAGAGAATCTTAGAAAGAATGAGATCAAGATCATCACGAAGATTAGATCAATTAATCTTAGCGGAAATTTATTCAGTCGGAGAATCATATTGTTCTAACAAAACATTTTAAAGTGTGCATTAGAGTATTCATAATGCTTACACACTTTTCGTTAATATGTCATCTTCAAAGCGCATCTGAAACTCCCCCTGCAAATAAGAACAATATCAGTGAGACATAAAATGTTATGAGTGAATTTCAAGAATGAAACTCAAACTCAAACTGATAAGCATAAAAAGTTGAGAAAGTTCCAGAGAAGTCTCGTAAACACGGGTTCTAAACTGGGTGTTTAGAATCCATCTAAACATGAAAGATCGGGTTCTGATCTGTCATGATGCAGAAGCCATTGCTTT